>UNPR01000358.1:0-28896 GCA_900536425.1 Hymenoscyphus linearis
GTTAAATACTTAAACATCTATAAGATAGAACTTATAGGTGCCTTAAAAGCGGTATTAAGAGTAAGGTATCTGTCGAAGTGTTAGCGTACGTTTCCTTCTAAGTAACCGAGTATAAACTTTATACGCTTAGGTTTAGAGGACTACTAATTAGTATTTATACTTAGCTTAATCTTAACATCTTAAATAAAGCTTTATAGATTATAAGGCTTATGTCGGTCTTTACTACTAAAAGGGAGAGGATCTCGGTAGCGCTTTAAGGAACTACTACTACTAGTATAACTACCTATATTTAACTTCTAGAGGTAAAGCTAAAGAGTAGCGACGTCGTTTTATAGACCTATAATCTAGGCTTAAGTAGCTAAGGGACTAGTAGTAGAGAGTTATTAATAGCTTTAGTAATTCCTAATTTAGTCTTAAAGACCTATAACCTAGTTTTAAAGATATATAACCTAATCGGTCTAATCGGTATACGACTAAAGTTAGCTTTAAAGGCCTATAACTTCATTCTAGAGATATATAACCTAATCGGTCTAATCGGTACGCGACTAAAGTTGGCTTTAAAGGCCTATAACTTAATCTTAGAGGTCCGCGGCTTAATTAGATTAGTTAATAAGTCCCTAGATCTATGCCTAAAGTGTACTAACCTTATTAAGGTAAAGTTAGTTCTAGACATCGAGATTCTAAGCGTTAGTTTATAATTGTCGAAGGGAGGTAGTAAGGTCGGTAAACACTCAAATAAACCAATCGTTATTAAAGTTGTAAAGTGTAACGAGGTTGGAATACTTAGAAGCTGTAGCTAATAGAGCACCGAACTCGTCGTAAGTTATATTCGAAGGAATAGATATAGCGAGTATAACGACTAGGTTAGGTCGAACTCGATTTAGAAGAAGGCGATTAATATATTAGGGAATTACTAGGAGAGTATAAAAGACTACTCTAGAATAAGGTTAAGATTAATCGCGAGCCTTCTAAGAAAGTCCTAGAGCTAGCTATTATTTATAGTCTATAATAAAGAATCTACGCTATACCCGATTAGGCTAATTAGAGAAGCTCTATCTATAACAACATCTAAAACAACATTTACTAAGCGAGTCAACAAACCTACACGTGACCACATTCAATCTACAAATCTACACGTGACTACATTCAATCTACAAACCCACACGTGACCACATCCAATCTACAAACCTATACGTAACCACATTCAATCTATAACCTACACGTGACTACATTCACCTGAGCCTTGAGCCCTCACACTCAGTCCCCGCTTGCCAATTACCCCTAGACATAATCGGTAGACGAAATAAGCTATGTATCGTGCGCCCCTGTATGCCGAACGCAGCCACACCGGTCGGAGTACACCTCCCAATCGGGTTCCTATTTTAAGGAGCTTTTTGTTATAGGTGTGCGGACAGCAGCTCAATAACAAAGGATTTCCCTGTTCGCGCCTTGCCATCGATATTCAGGAGGAGTTAAGAGGGGGCAGGCTATTATTCTCGCCAGCGTCTAGGAATTGCTCGTAATAGCCGAGGATAGTATCGTAGATCTGCCTTTGCTTCGTATTCAAACTCTTAGCGAGGGACTGAGATGCGTAATCGACTTTAAGAGTTATTATAACCCAAAAATCGAAAAGTATATATGTTGAGACTAGGAGATAGTCTACGATAAGAATTAGATAAAAGAGATAAATACCTTTACTTTAGAGTATTCTTAGTTTAGAAGAAAGAGAAGCTACTTTATTATTCTTTTAGTAAGATTTATTGGCTGAAGTAGTTAGAGTAATAAGATAAAATACAAAAGCTAAGAACTATATAGTAGTAGTTATAAGTCTTTAATTACTATATTATTTTATATAATTAGTTAAAGAATATACAAAAGTAAAGCTTTAGATTATGCTTGACTATTTAGAAAGAATATTTCACTTAGAGTTACTTATTTTAGTTTAGTTTCTCTAACTAGTTAGATGAATTAAATTTAATAATAAACTTTTAAATTACTCTAAGTTTTGTATTTTACTTATCTTTCTAAAACCAAACTAATTTTCTAACTTAATTAGCAAAACAATATACAATAGGAATCATTTGGGAACCCGATCCGTGATGAGGAGCTTCGTCTTTTGATGCTAGGGGAGTCGACAAAATCTATGCCGACTCTAGTGGTCTTATCGTTCATGGCTTAGCTTCGTCGGATCGATGTGAGTGGAGAAGAGCGCTTGAATGCTAAGCATGTTCCGGCCATATTGCATTTATTTGAAAGTCATCTCAAAGACGGGTCCTTCATAGGTAAACGCTCAGTTTAGTGGAAGTATCGCAAGTGTTCGTGGTACAAAGATATCGCGACAATCATGACCACATCGGAGTATCTAGATTCATGCATCACGAAAACTCAGCAAGCAGCCTTTCACAAGAAGCTAGATCGCTATGTTCTTGATGAGAAGGGTGAGTTGTACTTCGATCTACGAGGTTTGAGAAAGCGCTGCATCACACACGAGGAGGTGGCTGCCAATCTTTAGATTAAACTTTACTCTTTTTAAGAATATTTAGTTTAGAGTTAATTACTTGAATTTAGTTTCCTTGTCTAGTTAGAAAAATAAAGTTAAATAATTAAGTATTATATTATTTAAGGTTTTCTTTTTTACTTATCTTTCTAAAACTAATTTAATATCCTAACTTAATTAGTAAAATATAAATTAAAAGAGCTTCTTTAGAATATAGTTTATTCTTTAGAAAGAATATTTAGTTCAGTTTATCTAACTAATTAAAAGAATCAAAATATATTATTAGTTTTTAAATCAGTATGAACTTCTAGTTTTATTTATCTTTCTTAGAATAACTCTATTTCGTAACCTAATTAGTAAAAGATAGACTCTATAAAGTCTCTTTGTCTAAGATTTAATAATAGAAAATAATAAGCTATCTAAATTTTAATATCCTAGTTTAGTTTATCTGAATAATCAAAATAAGTATATCTACTTAAAGAGTATAAAATTAATCGAAATACCTAGTATTACTTGTTCTTTTTAAAACAGCTTAGATTCTTTATCTAGTTAGAAAAACAAGATTCTTAAGAAAGAAATCAGATAAAGTCACTTTTTGTCATGTGATTCACTTCAGCTAACAGCTAACTGAACACAGGAGTCAGGTAATGAAAACATGCCTCTGAAAACGATGAACTCTATAGAAATGTAACAAGCCCCTTTGACATTTTTATACCTATGACTTATGTTTTTAAGCCTAGAAATGTATGTAATCACAGTAATAAATGCGTGGAGAAATGTCGCATTAGACTGTGTAAAATGTTGAAAGAAAACTGGCAAAATATGAGCTTGTTAATTGTTTTTAATATGAAAAATGTGAAAAATGCTAATTCTAATCAAAAGGCCGTATTTTAGAGCTTGATGAAAGACATTTAGGCCCTGTTTAGCACCAGATTATTTAACTAGATTATATTACTTTCAAAAATAATCTATCTAAAAGTACGTTTTACTAAACGCTCTTAGATTATATTACTTTCTTTTACAAATAAAATAATCGACTTTTAAGAGATTATTTTCTAGATTAATTTGCTTTTTTTACTCGCGCGCGCTAAGTACGTGCCTCCTATAGTGATATCAACCTCGCTAATAGTAAGTCTTATATAATAATATCTACTAATATGTCATCGTTGTCGCTATTGTAATAGATGATCCTAATTATCTTGATTTTAATTCTAACGAGGAATTTAAGGAGGAGAGAGAGCGTATTACTGTTATAGCTATAGCACTTAGGGTTAGGGTTAGGGTTACGCTAATACTATCATATCCGCTTAGGAAAGGGGGGTGGATTGAGCGAGCGCGGAATCGGAAAAAGGCAATTCCGTGACAAAAATGCGAAAATAATCTGTGAAATAATGTAGTGTACTTTTTGACAGATTATTCTGGTCAAATAATTGGGGGTGCCAAACAGGGTCTAATTGTAATTGTGAAACTACATTTAGGAGCTTAATGAAAGACATTTAATCAGTTTCTGGTGAATAGGATATAGCTATGAGTTCATAGTCTATGGTTTGTGTGCAAAATCGTCGCTGAGCTCAAAGTTCGGCTAATTTTAGAATGTAAACAAAGGAAGAACACTTCGCAAAATAAAAAGCGCAACACAACTAAGATACTAGAAAGAACTCTGAATGAATGCATTATATGTTCCTAAAGGCTGCTTTGATAATTCTGATCTGTGGTGGTCTCTCTGGGTGCAGAAAGTTGGCAAGGGTGTAACAAGTCGACGTCACTACCCAATCTCTGCCAAAGCAAGCGCAAGACTAGGAAAGGGCAAATACCCTCTTTAACTGGCCTTGAGACCCACCACGTGCTCTCTTATCATTGCCAGCCACCAGCCCTCGAATGTCCTCGCTCTTGACCTCGCAAACTTCTCCAAAACCCCTCCATCCCCCTCAACCCACAACCCACAACCACGCACCAACATCGCAGCCCACAATGGCGCAACCCTTCTCAAGCAACCTACCAAACGTACCTGAGGACGTGGAGATGGGCTTCACGAACCCAGATGATGATGGCGAAAGCCAATACGTAAGTTCTTGTCCGCTATTCTCACAAGAAGCATCGCGATCTGACTCGTCTTCATAGCAGCCCACCCCAGGACCCAAGAAGATCGTTTTTAAAAGCGCCTTCTGGGCCTCTGGACATCATGCAACGCCTACGGGCCAACCCAGACCTTTGGAGGAGCGTATCACGAGGGCTGCTCCCGCTGAGGAGGACGGTTATATGGCTATGGATATGGATGGAGGCTCTGAGGATAACGGCGACGATGATAACTACGATGAAGAAGATGAAGACGACGATGACGATACTCCAGATAATGCCAATGGAGGGTCAATTGCGAGTGTCCTGAAAGCATCAGAGGAAGCCTTGAAGGACCCCAACACCCGACAAGAGGTTGGCGACCTCTATAAGAAGAAGAATCGCTTTGGCGGAGGGGATCTACATTACAATAATAGCGATTAGAACTTGCTCCTCCTCGTTAATGTCCTCATTGCGGGGGGGTTCAAGGGCTTTCGTGAGGCGGTTGCGAACTTGGCTATTGAGCAAGAGGGCGCCATGACGGCGGATTTGAGACGTGCTTTGGCGGCGAAGGTACGGGAGGAACAGGCGGATCATTTTGTTGTTGGTAAGTTTTAAACACACTCTGCTAATGACTTCTCTTTCTGGGACTTCGCTAATGTTACTTTGTTATAGTCAGAAATCCTCTATTCCCAAGTACGGATTTCGACGTCTTGGACCCACATAAAATTCCAGAAAAGCAACAACCTCAAGCTCTTGTCGATAGCCTGACGAGCTTTCTTCAAGAAATGTCAGTGAAGGAGCCAGAAAACGAAGAAAACAAGTAATTATCCGCCTTTTCGATACTGGTTTGGCCCTACAGGAGGCAATATGAGTCTTTGAAGGGAGAAAAGGGGAATCCACGATGAATTATGGCACCTTTTCTTTTGCGCATAGCCTGGTCCTGCTTTACACAATTGGAGTTGGCGTTCCTGGCGTTCCTGGTCACTTGGGGCTCTTGTTTATTTGTTTGGCTGCGACTTCTAGCTGCATATCTGGTTTCAACTTATGTTTGTATGGCATTGACGCCTCATTCTTTTTTTCTTTTTTTCTGCAATTGCTTACATCAGCTGCAAGAATTTCTTTTCTGCATGACTTGATGAGGGAAGGTGGCACTACAGTTCTTTCCATTGTACAGCAAAAGAATTTGTCTGATGGAAGAGGCATATATTTTTCTCTGCTTGCAGTTCGATGATTTGGTATTTTCAAGTTTCTATGGGACTGTATAGTTTCTTGGACATCTTAACAATAGGATAGTCTGATGAATGAAGCTTTTCTGAACCATGATTACTGGTCGTGTTCCTTATGAAATCTGGAAATAGTAACAAACGTGATCCAGGGGCTCAGAGAATAGACGAAGCAGTTGTGCTTCTAGAACATTTTCGCGGTTGTGATGGCTGTACTAACTATCTAAATGGGGAAGGTGGACGATGACTAGTGTGCCAATATTAGTTTAAGGGTGTTTCGATGGAGATACTACCCAGTATTCTAAGCCATCATTATTGCTTTTAAGCAACCTATTAAACCTCGACAAGAGTCAGATTGCTGTGATTTGGCAAAGAATTAGATGCCTTGATCCTTGTAGAGTGGTTGTGTATCTGGTAAGCTTTTTCCCACTTCTAGCAATAGGAATGATTTCAAGTTAACTAGTAAGATCTTACATTTCTAGGGAAATAACCCACCAAAATGGAAAGTGTTTAAGTGATGTCTACTTTCCCATCTGGACTTCTGCAAGATTAGCGAACTCGGAACCCCATGGGGAGGAGACCAATCTGAATAGGAAGAAGAAAACTCCGGGGTCAAGGGTCTCTCTGTATTACAATGCCGCCTGTCATACTCCTGACACTACTCTACTTCGATATGTCCCAACGGCTTCCAGCGGCTTCGTAGATTGGCCTGCATTATACTGGCATTGTACTGCATCCGAATTGTGCCTGAATAGCCCCCTCCCACGCCTCCCACCCCGTTCTCTCCTGATAAGCAACCGCCAAGGAATAATTGCCCGGTTGTTCTCTTGGCTCTTGCCTTTCTCATCACCGCGCCAAGGGTGGAGATCAGGTGCCTTGGCGTACCCTGGTACATCAACCAACGAACTGCAGAAGCCCTGGGCAGTGCAGAACAGTACATCGGTTTTGATATCGCGCCCTTGGGCTCCTCCATTGAACTACGCCGCATCGATGATCTCTCCCCGGGTTGCAGGTGCGGCAGGACCACCGATTCGCGAAACCCCATGCTACATTTCGCCCCCCTCCCCCCCCTTTTCCCTTTCCCCTGTTATTCCTAAGCGCAACACAGGCGACACAGCCTGACGATAACACCCTCCCAGTCTACCGGCTTGCGTGCTTTGAGGAGTCCTGATGATAACTCTCAGCCACAGATCAAATCATATCTCGCTTGGCCATGGTACCGGCCGACTACCCACCCCCGCTGTGGTCTCTTTACGTGTACTCGAGTATCCTCAGATATTGATACACCTTCCCTTGAGTTTGCCCCCCCGAGTATCCGAAAGCTCGCCAGATTTTGGCCGATGGATTCTCGGGCAAGAAACCACGCGACTGGTTGCTTTCAAAGCAGCTCAATCCATTGGAAGTCTCGTGCATCGTAGGATTGGGGATCGATGGGAGTGCCGGCACCCTGACCGACTCTAACGTGGTCTCCGCTTGTTAAGGTTGCCCCCCCTTTTGATCTGCAAGATATCAAGCTCAAATTAAGCTCATGTCAAGCTCATATCAAGCTCATATCAAGCAATTTGTAAAGGTTACGCAAATACGCTCTGGGTGTCGGCTATCCACTCGGCTCGGCATTTACTATCACTACTACTGACAGTAATCTTGTTCTGAGGCTGAGAGATGCATTAGCATCGACAACGAACCAGTCGTATTCTCCTGTTTTCCTTCTTGAACAACCGCGGAAGACGGACTAATGTCCTGCACTATCCTGCAAGTTCTTGATTGGAGAGTTCACTATCAAGCTTCTTTCCTTTTTGGGGCATCGGATTTCCTTCTTCTGGGATAGCTGGTAGTAGAGGGGTCATGCATTGGTCAGGGTAACGCTCACATGTTCCTGTTTGTCTAGAACTTCGGAATATTAGCTGCCATGGGCGCAAGCGAGGTGAATCAACTTACAGTTCCTTCCTCTTTGACAGTCATAAGGGGTCTCGTTGGTGCGTTATATTTCGATCCCACGTCGACCCTCTTCTCGTTGGTATCCCCACCTCCCCGAGCACTATCCATTTCTCAAGTTGCTATCGAAAGGGGAAGTTCGTAAACTCCAAGTCGCTCATTCAGAGGCCTCGGTCTTGATCAACAATCCATAGTTGGGTTTTCTCCGAGCTATCCAAAGAATATAAAGGTCGTCCTCGACTGCAGTCTATCACTTTTTGCTCCAGTCCGCACAGTTCTCTCTTAACTGCAGATCTCCTTCTTTATCGTCCATCTTATCAATATGCGTGTCATCAGTGCTGCCAGCGCTGCCGCCTTTTTGGCAGGCCAGGTTCTTGGTCACCCTTCTTCGGTTCCACCTCTCAATGGCGTTAGCAGAAGATCGGTCGACTTGAACAACTTCCGTTTCGACACTACGACTGAGTACGTCAACACTGCCGATGCAAAAGATCACCCAGTTGCCAAGCTTGCCAGAAGAGGAGACTACCTTGAGACCGCCACGGAACTCGTTAAGAAAATCGCTCCAAATGCCGAGTTTCGAATTGCCGATGATCACTACGTTGGAGACAACGGCATTGCTCATGTCAACTTCAAACAGACTGTCCACGGCCTTGATATTGATAATGCCGATTTCAATGTCAACGTATGTACTCTGTTCATTCTGATCTTGAAAAAACTTCTGACGAGAGCTACAGATTGCCAAAGACGGTTCCGTGTTCTCCTTCGGAAACTCCTTCTTTGCTGGAGAGGTTCCTGCTGAGAGTCCATTGGTAAAGCGTGACAACCAAATCGACCCTGTTGCTGCTTTACAGGGTGCTTCAACTGTTTTGGATCTGTCCATCAGCGCAGGTGGTGCAACCGCCAAACCAGAGGAGCCCCTTGAGCATTACGAAATCCAGGGTTCTACTGGTACCGTCTCCGCTCCAAAAGCACGTCTGCAGTACATCCAAAGCCCTGATAGCAAGACTCTTTCTTTGGTATGGAGAGTTGAGACCGACGTTTATGATGACTGGATTCTCTCATATGTGGATGCCGCCGATGCTACCAAGATCCACAACATTGTCAACTACG
Source organism: Hymenoscyphus linearis (assembly GCA_900536425.1). NCBI lineage: Eukaryota > Fungi > Ascomycota > Leotiomycetes > Helotiales > Helotiaceae > Hymenoscyphus > Hymenoscyphus linearis. The sequence goes on from UNPR01000358.1 coordinate 8,824, forward strand.
TTGCCGATGCTTCATACCAGGTTTAGTGAGTTTGCTCTCGAAAATTCTGAAGACTATTTCTGACCTTGTCATAGCCCATGGGGAACCAACGATCCCACCAAGGGACCCCGTACTATCGAGACCGACCCATCTGACCCAACAGCTTCAGAATTCACGTGGCAAGGAGATGGTACAACCACATACACCACTACACGAGGCAACAATGGCATCGCTCAAGCAAACTATGAGGGTGATAACAACTACTTGAACGACTACCGCCCATCAGCCACCGGAGCAAACTTTCTCTACGATTTCACCCCATCGCCAAGAGATTTCAAGACATATTCCAATGCATCAGTCACCCAACTCTTCTACACTGCAAACAACTACCACGATCTTCTTTACAAGCTTGGTTTCAACGAGAGAGCTGGTAACTTTGAGACCAACGTCAATGGACAAGGAGGAAGAGGTGGCGACGAGGTGATTCTCAATGCTCAAGATGGTTCAGGTACCAACAACGCCAACTTTGCCACTCCAGTTGATGGACAAAAACCAAGAATGAGAATGTTCATGTGGACCCAAACCACACCAAACCGTGATTGCACTTTTGATGCAGGTGTTATCATTCACGAATACACCCACGGACTTTCCAACAGATTGACCGGTGGTCCAGCAAACTCCAACTGCTTGAACGTCCTCGAGGCCGGTGGAATGGGTGAGGGATGGGGAGATTTCTATGCTATCGCTATCCACCTCAAGACCAGCGACACCAGAAGCGTGAACAAGCCACTTGGAGACTGGATCTACAACAACCCCAAGGGTATCAGGCAATACCTCTTCTCAACCAGCATGACCACCAACCCCCTCACCTACAAGAGCACCAACAGCTTGAACGAAGTCCACGCCATTGGAACACTTTGGGCTAACATCTTGTTCGAGTTGGTCTGGAACCTGATTGACAAACACGGCATTACTAGCACCAAGTTCCCTGTCTTCCAGAATGGTATCCCAACTGATGGACGTTTCTTGACCATGAAGTTGGTTGCTGACGCTATGGCTCTGTAAGTCCCCCCTCCTTCCTTCATCTTCGATAATATCAAGAAAAGACTAACCGTTTTTCCAGTCAACCATGTAACCCTACTTTCATCTCAGCTCGTGATGCTATCATCGATGCTGATGAGAACCTTACTGGTGGTGCCAACGTCTGTGAGATCTGGAAGGCTTTTGCTAAGCGTGGTGTTGGATCTTCTGCAAGCAGGGGAAGCGGATCGGCTAACAGAGTTGAGAGTTTCGCTGTTCCATCTGGTGTTTGCTAGATAGATGGTGGGTTTATGAAGTGAGTAATGCAGTCATGAGAGAATGGGCGTTGAGTCATGAGTGATGACTTTTGTGTATGTACTTCACTGTAAATATTGATATAACAATTCTTTGATTCTTGGTTGTTTGATGCTCTGTTCTGTGACTGGTGTTTGATATATATCTTCTAAGTTGTAGTCGATATGTTACGGAAATTGAGATCATGAAATGACTTGATCCTAGATTCAGAAAGAATCGAGGGATAGGAGTTATATCTTTGGTGGTTGTATTTCAAAAGAAGGGTTTGGTAACAAAGTCGTCGGGATAAGCTTTGAGGGTCACGAGATCAAATTGGAGGCGGGAGGTCTGGAGAAACACCTTCGAGTGAGTTTGCTCTGGTGTAGAGAGAGTATGGGGGTTTAGAAAGCATATTCGACTATATCTACCTCCTACTTTAGAAACTGATGCTAGGAATTATTCCCTAGGTGAATATGTCTATCACATAACTGTACACCGAGTGAGTCACACAGAAGGACTTGCCTGTTTATGACTAGCGTAGACCAGCGCATTCTTGGCGCTAGTATATGTTCTAGGTAGTTCTGTAGCTTAGGGAATTCAAGTCCTCCGCGCCCTTACACTTTGCAACAGAAACTTTAAACCACAAATTTGAAAATTGCCATTCTCAGTAAATAGAGTAGAGTCATGGAGTGACAAAACACTAGGTTATGAGTCGGGAAATATCCCTCTTACTAGGCAACAATCAATACCCTGGATAGAACTTCGAAAACTCGATGGTTTTGGTTACACGATCTCGTTTTCCTAGGTCTTCTCTACGAAGTGATTCTATTTTTAGGATCGTATCAAGTTTGTCATGTGAGAAAGAAGGTTTTGCGATTCTAGTGGTTATCCAAGATACGGGATACGTGAGTTATTGGTTGGTGGGGCGGGTCAGGGTAGCTGGACTTTACAACACACACACTCACTTATCTTAGCATGTGAATGTAATACCGGTACATATCATTTACTTGCACCTGTAGCATTGAATTTTGTAGTTAAACCAACATAAGGAGCAGATAAGGACACGGGCAAGGCTCTTCTTTAGTCCCTTTCAGCTAACGTGATGAGTTCGTTGAGCAGGTATTATATATGTGGACTCGATACTTCCAAATCGTTAGCTTTAGCGATACGTTAGCTTTAGCAATAGCAGTTCCTTCTGTGGAAGTTTTAGGAGACTAAGCACAAAGACTACTCGTATGGCAGGGAACTTGATTCCTCTGAAGAAAAGAGAAAACAAATAGGGGGGTCACTGAGCGGGTATTACACATAACTAATGTTCTAACGTATGCTGTTATATCATCACTTTATGGATCTTAACTAGTCACTTTTCATTCTTATATATGCTTACGGAGCGGGTTTTTTTGGTTGTATAAAAAAGAAATATGATTTTTTTCTTTTATATCTTTTCTTTTTATTGTTTGTAGAAAAATAAGAATATGTCTTTTTTTTTTCTTTTCTCTCTTTTTTCCTCCTTTTTTTGGGCGTTTAAATATTTTGTGAAATATCATCCTCCCTAAAATCACCATTTGTGATTCTAGCCTATATACCACCACCATCTCTACCAGTTTCTTCCAGTAGAATCCAATCTACTCCATATTCCAAAGAACCCCACTCCATTCAATGTATCCTATATCAATAACCTAAGGATGGATATCTCGCCCAAGATGACTTGATATAGCAGGATTCATTGTCATTGCATCTGTCGTGACCGCAATCAGCGCAAGTATCATCGTCCACCGTGATTGTACCGCATATGTGACAGTGGTAGTAAACCAGGTTCTGCCAACATGAGTTGCAGACAGTGTGTTGGCATGAAGCGCATTTTGTACCTACAGGCACACAGCGGGTGCCATATGCAGGAGTAACGGGACCAGTGAGTTGAGCACATCGACAGCAGAACATGAAATGGCCACCTCCTTTTGAGGTATCCCAGTCCATTACTTGAACGCCGGCAGGTTCGCGAGCCACTACTTCGGTGGTAGGTTCGGAAGCCATGATTGAGTGTCGTGCTCTGGAAGGTAAGTTTTGAGTGTTGTAGGTTAGGTTCGGGTTTTAGAGTTGTGTGTTTTTGTGATGTGCTAAGAAAGTGGGAGAGTAATAGAAGGATATATCAAGGCCTATATATACTTAAGCTTAGGCTCTGTTCACTTAGAATGTTGGAGCTCGATACCTTCCTGATTAGGGCTGATTTGAGGTGTATGTGGGTCGTAAATAAGCACTATTCTTGATTAAGCGCGTGTTCCGGCGCCTTTAAATTAGACTCCACTCTAAGTGAACAGAACTATGATATGGTGACTCAATGTTGTTGCCAGGAATCGTTCCCTGGGTGAATATGCCTGTCACATGCACACAAAGTGAGTCACACAAAAGGGCCTGTCTGTTTGGGACTAGCGTGGACTAGCGTATTCTTGGCGCTAGTATATCTACTAGGTAGTTCCGTAGCTTAGAGAATTCAAGTCTTCCGCGCCCTCACACTTTGCAACATGCTCTTTGCAACAAATATCGTGTCGATCACTTATTTGATCTACTTGATAATGAGGCTTAATATCGCTTTAGGCTCTGTTCACTTAGAATGTTAGACCTCAAAATGCCAAGTAAACTTCATTGAGGTCTAACATTCTGAGTGAACAGAGCCTTAGAAAACATAAATAGCTTCACTGTTGTCTTCGCTCTACAGACAGTGAAGTGTAATACGACGGATCTATATAACCTATCTGTTCTAAGTATTCAAGTCCTGTTTACTTGGTGAAGTATTGTACCTAGCTAAGCGAGTTCGTACTTATCTCTACTAGATGTAACAGGTGCAAGAAAGCGTGTACTTAAATTAGAGTAAAGTTATCTACTCTCCCTATAAAACAGAGTCCTTTTGCTAACCAGGCCGCATGGTAAGAATCTGAGCCTCAATTTAAAACAGGTATCACACCTACTTTGTGTGCTTTTACTCTATTCTAAGTGCACGTCTCTTTGGCACCTCTTGCATTCAGAAGGGATAGAAACTATATTACGCTAGTCCTGAAGGGGTGGAGCGATACTAACAATACTTGTTTCCTTAATAGCCCCTATCTTCTCGCTTAGCTACCCTACCTATAAAGATACTATTATCTAGTTTCACTAATTGTCTAGAACTTAGAAGGATAAATAGTTCTCTTATTAGAAGCGTATATTTCGCTAAAGTCTTAAGTTTCATTAGGCTAATACTAAACCCTTGTTACTTTTATCTAGAATTTATTTTGGTTTATGTTATCTTATATTTGAAAAAGGTTGTTTTATATAAGGACTAATAAGTCTTAATCTACTTAGAAACTAAGACCCTGTTTGGCACCCCGGATTATTTGACCAGAGTATTCGATAGTTTTTATCATCTGTCGAACAGCATATTAGATTATTTTACAGATTATTTTCGTATTTTTGTTACGGAGTTACCTTTTTCCGATTCCGCGCTCGCTTAATTCAACCCCTTTCCTAAGCGGATATGTTCTCGTCCGACAGAGGGGTTAGGATAGAGCGGTTCTCTCTTATTTCCCTCGAGATATTCCGCCGCAAGTGCCGTAGCTACAATAGTAATACACTCTCTCTCCTTAAATTCCTCGTTGGAATTAAAATCAAGATAATAAGGATCCTCTATTATAATAGCGCCGACGATGACGTATTAGTAGGTATTATCTTTATACTGCCGTCTCCGTCTCCTCTCACCACTGAAGCTTATAAGAACAGAAGCCGCGCTTGGAACAGGTTCCTTGACTGAAAACCTCGAAATTTTGATCATAGCGCATTCGCTGCTGAAAGTCCTTACAGGGGTAGTGATAGGGACGATAGCCTTAGGCTCTGTTCACTCAGAATGTTGGAGCTCGATATCGTCCTAATTAAGCCTGATTTGAGGTGTGTGTGGGTCGTAAATAAGCGCTATTCTTGATTAAGAGCGTGTTCCGGCGCCTTTAAATTAGTCTCCACTCTGAGTGAACAGAACAACGATATTGAGCCTCAATATCGTGTCGATCACTTATTTGATCCACTTAATATTGAGTCTCAACATCGCTTTAGTGGTAAAAGCGAAAACAACCTCTCGAGGTTGTTTTCGACCTTAATATCGCGCCAAGACTCGCCCGCCACGAGTATATTCTACCTTATTTACACCGCATTACTACAACAACGTATCGTAATATTATAAGTATCGACTATAATATTAATTAGCTTCTAAATAGTTAACTCGAATTTACTTTATATTTTTACGATATTCTTTGCCGCTATTAATTGAAATATCCCGCCAAGGCTCGCACGCCACGAGTATATCCTACCTTATTTTGTACTACATTCCACCACTATAGATTCTGACGATCTCGCGCGACTATAAGATTAATTAAGTAGTTTTTAAAGAGTTAACTCGAATTTATTTTATATTTTTACGATATTCTTTGCCGCTGTTAAATTAAATATAGTAGCAGGTGTACTGCTCGCCTGGTAAGTGGGCGACAAAACCCGTCCCTCGACGAGTAGAGACCTACTACTATATTAGATTTAACAGCGGTAAAGAATGTCGTAAAAATACGAAATAAATTCGAGCTAACTCTTTAGAAGCTAATTAACCTTAACGTCGATGCTTATAATATTTCGATGTGTTGTTGTAGTTTTATTACTAGTATAGTAGACTAAATATCTGTATATAAGGAGGTACTGCTTACCCTCGACGAGTGCGCAAGGCACTATACCTATTTTAGACGATATTAAGACTCAACATCGTGTGGATCAAGTGGATCAGACCCACACGATGTTGAGTCTCAATATCGTCCAAAATAGATGGAGGTGTAGTTTACTTGGCATATCGAGGTCCAACATTCTGAGTGAACAGAGCCTTATACTGTATACAGGTGTCTGGGAAGCACCCATGCAACAACAGATCTCTTAATTGCTGAATGCAAAGGGTACCACTTGGGCTTCTTACAAGGATTATGGCCAGGACCATGGTACCTGGGGCCAGAACCACCAGGAGATCTAGATGCGTACCTAAATACAGCTTGGTCGAGTAATGAATACAGGATATAATAAGATACTGAATCATGAACAGAAGAATCTTTTCAACAGTACAATCACTTCTATAAACGATTCACAGTTGCTACTACTAAATGATCGTGGCTGAATACTCCATTCTATATTGTAAGACTTACTACGCTCAGATCTCTGCCTAAGAGCCTTCGGAGATTCCGATTACACTTCGATCTTTCTGAAAAGACAGATATTTTTGTTGGGAAACATGACATAATACATATTCAGAATGAAATTATCAGAGAGTTACCCAGAGGCATCAAGATCTCTCTTGCACTCCAGAACATCTATGTCAAGCCTCTTCAAACAAGATGCCCTTAGTTTAGATTGAGGTTTTCATTGTAATTGTAGAAATCACTGAGTAGCATTTGTAGTGGTGTTCTCAAAAGAATTGAGTCAAGTGCTTTGGTGGTATATAATGATGAAGTAGGCTCTAACTGTTCCATTGCTACTTTCAGATCACATTGAGCGACTGACCACTTAAGGGCCAAATTTCTCTTGACTGTTGGCTTATACGTAGAATAATTATTTAAATAGTACAGAGTACATATTCATAGTGATTGTCTTTTCTTGTATTGTGTTGTCTTATTAGGAATGCTACAGTTTTCACTGCACATGAAAATCTTTTTGGGGTGTTCTCATAGTTAGTCCTCGATATTAGTACCAAACAGTTCTATTGACAACATGACGAAACCCAGATGATGCTCATATCACATCGAATATATAGGTAAATACCTGGAGATGTGGTAGCTAGAGGAACAAGCAGAAATTCACTTTCGTTGTTCATAGTTTTTATCTTATTTATCCCCACCCTTTTGTTAAATTGAAATATTAGACCAATATTTAGAAAGACAGATTATTCAGGCATCTCTCAAGTTTCAGTTCAACAGTTTGATTGTGTAAAACAACTTGGATAGTTGTTAAATACAAGGAAGCTTACGCTAAGAAGGCGTCTTTCGCTGCTACCTTCACGTACATTGTGGGCTGAGGTTCTTCCTTTGGAGCTAATTTGTTGAAATATAGAGCATAATTGAGCGAGAAAATGTACCAGCCAACCAACAACCTATATACATAGTGAGAAACAGTAAAGAGAAGTGAGCCTCCCAAGGGATTTCGGACAATTGTTGTTGATATCACAGATCCTGAGCTATCTTGCTGATAAAATTTCCTCAACTTCCAGAACTTGCCTTTCAACCACCACCTGTCCCCACGCCATCACCACAATGCCAACCATAAAGAGAATGAGGAATACGGCATCATGGCCCACAAATCATCAACCACAGGAGCACAGCCTTCGCAAGATGGCTCTTGCTGGTATCCAACGACGTTCCCCTTTCCCTGACGCGCAGGAAGTCGATCTCAGGGAGCCCAGGCATCGCCCAAGATACCCAACCAAGTTTTGCTCCTCGCCACTAAACCCAGACCGAAAGGAAATATCTGCGAGCGAGACGTCCGGCCTGGAGGATCGAGTGCCTGGAAGCTATCTACTATTGGGCGATTTCTTCATTAATACCCCCTCAGATACTCTCCGCCGTCTAGCGAGATACCATTTGCGCAGGCCTGTCGTAATTCGCGAGGGTTGGAAGGGTGGCTTGGAATTGAATATCATGAGAAACGCAGAGGCATTTGCTATTACTGCTGTTGGGGAGGTTCAGGAAGGAGAGGATCGATGTAGACAATGCAGAAGAGGCGACGGTCCATTTTCAACATGTGCTGTGGTTCCTGGGTGTGAGAAGGGTGCGTGTGGATGCTGTGTTTACGGTGCTGGGAACAAGAACCCAAAGTGCTCGCTGTGGTTTGGGAAGGGGTTCCATCCAAGAAAGAAATCTCATGCCCGTTCTACCACCCAATTGATTGAACAAGCTATCGCTCGTGGTAGGTTAAGCTTGTAGCTTTTTTGGATAGTTACTTTTTGCTAATGAACGCAGGGTGCAATCATAAGCAAGAACAGAAAGAACCGCCTCTTGATATCAAAGATTTGTCATGGTCTGAGTTATTGAAGCAAGAGCGAATCTTCCAAGAAGCGATGGACCTCACTGAAAATAGTGTTTTGAAGCGCCTGCAGCAAGACGAAGCAAGTGGTTATGACCACTGGACTGAGGAGGAACAAGAAGAACTACTTGCAACCTGGGACAGACTTTCAACCAAGCTTGGAGAAATCAAGAGGCTAATGACTATCTGGCGTCTGGGACTCAGAAAGGACCAAAGACCAAACGTAGCAGAGACGAACGATGTGTAAGAGGAGCCAAGAGAGGCAACCGAAGGCAGCGGAGAGTCAGAGGATGGGAGTTCAAAAGTAATTATCAAAATGAACGAAAGAGGTACACAAGAACGGGTAGCAGGTGATGAAAAGAAGTACCAGCACCATGTGCCCTCAAATAGCGAAAAGAAAAGAAAGGACCCTCCCAGTCCTAACAACAAGGAAGTTCCAGATCCTGGATTGGGAAAGAGATACAAAGGTTCCAAGGAATAGAGAGGTATATTATGGGCGCCGAGGCAGAAGTGTAGAAATGAATAGAAATGGGCTGTCATTAAGGAACAGAGATAGTGCTCCTGAAGTTGGGCACTTTGGGTTATCATACATACGTACATAAATTGAATCGAACCGCATTGAATCTTCTTGAATTAGCTCAACCGCTTTGGAGGAATTGAATTTTGATTAAATCACATAGCAAACTCAAGACAAACAAATTAATCAGACTTACCAGTCATCAGAAAACTCAAGCCTTCACATCCTTGATTTCCTTTTTCCTCTTCCCACCGCCAAACCAAGCTGGAGATTGTTGATCCTACACGTGACTCAATTTGTCTGGACGTGGTTGTCACTCACTGCTTTGCCAAGGCAGGACATCATCTCGCTTAGGAACGTACATCCCAAAAGGGACAAAAACCTCAAAAAAGAATTAGAAAAAGCTTCAACTGGCAAAAACCAATCTCCCCAGGCCCGTAGGTAGGAGAGACTTGTCAACAACCTTCAAGTTGAAGACCCTCAACCCCTAACTCGTTCGTTAGGAGGAAATTACGAGGCCCAAGGTTTGATGCCCGCAAGTCTACCTAGGTAGCTTGCTGGTCAAAGTGGTCCCTGACTGCATTCTGGGTACACAGGCCGCTCGTTTCGCACAATAACCGTTAGGCCACTGACTACTCTTTGCTAGACACACTGTGTACCCGGTTTTGCTTATTGGCAGGATATAAACAATATATGTGCGCGCGGGTTTATTACGGGGCTTTGCTTAAGAAGCCGCGTGACCAGACGACGGTGAATTCAAGGACGGCGGATCGCGCAATACACTGAAAGTACCTATACCTGCCCATCAGAAGCACCGCCAGCATAAGTGCATACACTTAGCTGGCCCTGGATTTTACAGAATACAACTTATTATTCCCATCGCATTACGAACCTCATCCTCATCTGATTTCTAAGTCCCAATTATCATGTCTTACCTCCCTCCTTTTTTGCGACCATTCCTCCCATTCCATCCATACCCACCAAATCCCCCCAAACGGCAGAACAAGTAGAGCCCCAGGAATAGTGACGGCCTATTAAATCCAAATTCAGCGTTTCGCAGTGCCCGCTTGGACTTCTGCGTCCCATTTGAATAGCGGAATAGCAAAGAAGGAAGCGAGGAAAATTTCAGAGAGAAAGATCATAGTGAGGACCGCAATGCCTTTCAGGGTGCTAGAGCTGGACCTTGTCTCACAGGCAGTCTGGGATGATAGATTGTTTGCTTGGGCTGTTAGTGGGTTTCAAGCTTTTGGGTGTTAGCGTCACGGTTAAGTGAGAGAAAGGGAATAGTGAAAAGGGTGGAAAGGGTGGAAAGGAAAATAGTAATTACTCCTGTTCTAATAAATTGATTATTAGCTTTCAGGCGTCGAAGACAAGGAAACCAAGGTTCAAGAGTTCCATCCAGATATCCTAGCTTGGGTTATCGTCAACCTAGCCAAGCTAAAAGAAGCTTTCTTTGGTTTTTCTGGGTTAATCATATGCATAAATATGTGAGTATTTTTCTTCCCACCATAACCTTGTATGGCATTTTCCCTCTAGGCTCGCTAAAGAGCGCCTGCTTGTTGCACCTAGGTAGGATTTGAGTTGAAGGGGTGAAAAAGAAAGTACTGCAGTCCTGCAGTACTGTAGCCTCGCATGTCGCATCAGGGACAATCAGTCACACAGCGGCGAGGCGCTGCATTCTAGAATTTAATTAGCCGGCAGGCTATATTGGGATGTTTGCGTATCTGGATATATATATATATATATTGATCTCCTATGGAAGCATAGGAAGAACTATATTCCGGGTCTCCGGTATATAAAAATACCTTCATTACCTTTATGGCGTTATTCTCAAATTATTATCTCATAAAAAGCGGGCAATCCGAACAGGGAATCTCAACATGGTCGATATATCCAAGTCCAGCAGCCTGCTAGACGTCCCTTTTCTTCTTTTGTTATAGAGCAAACATTGGAGAGATTCACAATCTTCACTCTGGCTGTGACGTAGGATAATGTTATGAGTAGTTGATTATGAGAAGAGTTGCAACTAAATCTCTGCGATGATGCTATTCCAACCTCGGCCTTGAAATCAATCAGCCTTGAAATCAAGTCGTCGGGGAGATGGAAGCGGGCCAGCCCACCTATCTCGACCTCGGGACCTTTTCATTGGCCACGTGGAGGGGTCGGAGGTGTCGCGAGAAGTCGGCCGTGCGAGGGATTTCCAACCGAAACCTTCCGTAGCGCCAGATAAATTTTGATTTGAATAATCGCTTCCACCTGGCTGACTCTCTCCTTCCGCAGACCAATTCCACCATCCCCATCCATTGAATCTCCAGTATTGTCGTAGCGACATTGTACTGTTGTCATTCTCCACTACTGCTACCTAATATTTCATCCTTTGCGCCTTCACACATATTCCCCGCGATGGCTCCATCAGTACCAGCAACCGGCTCGACGAAAGTCGACGCCGTCGTCCAAAAGGTGACCGCCAACACTCCAGAGAAGCTCTCTGGTTTCGATCTCTACTCTAGATTCGCCGTTGCCGGTGCCCTCTGTTGTTCCATCACCCACGGAGCTCTCACTCCTGTCGATGTGTAAGTTGCGCCCTTTTTTCTTATTCCTTATTCCCTTTTCCTGCCCCTCGCAACTTCGGCGCAAGTCGAAGGAAGAGGAAGACAGGTATCTCGAGGTGGCTTGGCGCGATACAGCAGCATTCTGCATCTGCATCAAATCTGCCATTGCGTTCATAAAGATTACCCCGCTAACTAGTGGGTTCTGCAGCGTCAAGACCAGAATACAACTTGACCCCGCTACATACAACAAGGGATTGGTTGGTGGTTTCCGACAGGTTATTGCAAAGGAGGGTGCTGGTGCCCTGTTGACCGGTTTCGGTCCAACTGCCGCTGGTTATTTCCTCCAAGGTGCCTTCAAATTCGGAGGTTACGAGCTATTCAAGCAACAGTTCATCAACCAACTCGGATATGAGACCGCCCAAAAGAACAGAACCGCAGTCTACTTGGCCTCTGCTGCCACCGCTGAGTTCTTCGCTGATATCGCCTTGTGCCCTCTTGAGGCTACCCGTATCCGTCTCGTTTCCGACCCAACATACGCCAATGGTCTCATTGGAGGATTCGGAAAGATGTTGAAGAACGAGGGTATTGGTGCTTTCTACGCCGGTTTCGGTCCTATCCTGTTCAAGCAGTAAGTTCTCTCACCGCGACATTACCGACTCATGAATCCGAGGCTAACCAAATCTCTAGGGTTCCATACACCATGGCCAAGTTCGTCGTCTACGAGAAGGTTTCCGAGCTCATCTACAAGTCTGTCGACAAATCTACCGCCTCAAACTCTCTCCAGACCTCTATTAACCTTGGTTCCGGTCTTATCGCCGGTTTGGCCGCTGCTGTTATCTCTCAGCCAGCTGACACCATGTTGAGCAAGATCAACAAGACCAAGGGTCTTCCAGGAGAGGGAACCACCAGCCGTTTGATCAAGATCGCTGGTGAGCTCGGTGTCAAGGGTGCCTTCACTGGTCTCCCTGCCCGTCTCTTCATGGTTGGTACTTTGACCGCTGGTCAATTCGCCATCTATGGTGATGTTAAGAAGGCGTTGGGTGCTGTCGGTGGTGTTGAAATTGCTGCATAGACGATAGATTTGTTTAAAAAAGGGATATAGACCATCAACGGCGTGTTTTATAAGGCTGGTGGGCTTTTCTGCTTGCACAGCCTTAATGAACATCGGATGGGTATGGGTTGCATTTTTTTTCTTTCGAAAATTTTTGCATGCATCGTTTGGGCTGGTTTCTCCTCTTCTCGGACTACTTCTAGATCATAGACGGTTGTTGTACAAGAGGACGGACTTGCCTCGGGCGTTTGTAATAATAGGTTCTGGTACTACCTAAAATGAATAGACGTTGGGATACTTCTATACAAATCTCGAGGTTTATAATGGAATGCATTCAAAAGTTTCAAGCTAATATCACAAATATCTCACACCCAGTCTTGTGACCTACTTCCTCATGCGCTTCTGATTTGAGGACTGGTATCTGCGTTTGATTTACGTTGTGCCTACTGTAAGGTTACTGTGCATGCACAGCTGTCGTGTATTGCAGTGAGAAATCCGCATACAGCATTCTGAAATTTGGGTTTCTCCCATTTCCTGCAATCAACTTGAAATGGCCAACTCTTTTTCAAAATCGTTAGCCACGTTTTGATGGTTTATGACCTCCAAGCAAACCTATTGGTCTGGGAAGCCTTTTGCGTCTCGCGGCGGAAGAAGTGATGACGTTGTTGGGTTTAGGTACGTTGGCGTTCAATCAAACCCACTTTGGCGATGACAAATAAAAGCAGCAGTACTCGAGTACAGTCAAAGGCTCTCACTGTTCTAACTTGCTAGAGAAGTTGAAGTTGACAATCCCACAGCTTATAGAGTCATACTATCGATTGTTCCAAGCTCCTAGAGTCATAAATTTAGATTCTTCTAGATAATTGGCATAACGAGAGTTGGTTGGAAAGTACTGCTGCTTTTAGATGGTTTTGTCATAAGCTCAAATGTTAAAAATCGTAACGAATCAAACCCTGAACCACACAGTTGTAATGGAGATCTGCTAAGCTTTTCTGCCAAGGTTGATAGGTACGGAGTAGAAGAGCTCATATCCTGGTCCAGCAAGATTGGTACGAGTACAAATATTTGAGTACCGCAGCATGCCTGCATTAACCCCGCTGCTGAGCTGAGCTGTCCCAGCTGCATGATGTAGGTTGAATAATAGCCCCTCCATGAATGGGCATATTTATTCACTTCTTTCTAAGACTTCCCCTCCCTTTCCTCGTCACTTCCTCTGTCTGCTTCCTATTCTCCCTATTTTCACACTCGCAAGGACGAGCAAATTTCATTATTGGATTCTGAAATAATACCACGCTACTTCTTACAACACCGTAACCATGGTTCATCTCGCCACTATCCCCAACGATGAGGTGGTTAATAAATCTCTCGTCGAGGGAATGGAGAAGGTGGTGATGGCAGAGAATACGGCGGATGATCAGTTCACGACAAGTGTCTATGGTTCCAAGTTCGCTTCGCAGGATCTGCCAAAGCATGAAATGCCTGAAGGCGAGATGCCAAAGGAGGTTGCTTATCGAATGATTAAGGATGATCTGTCTCTTGATGGTAATCCGATGCTGAAGTATGGATTCTTTGTACTGTTTTCAGTTTTGAAAGATGTTGTACTGACTGATTGTGAAGTTTGGCTTCATTTGTTACTACTTATATGGTATTTTGATCTTCCGGTTGGTTGGAGATACGACAGCTAATTTTCTACAGGAAAAAGAAGTTGAGGACTTGATGGTACGTTTATGGTGCACCTTTCTGGGGGATTTTACTTCTAAATCATGTGCAAGTCACTGACAACTTTATGCAGACCGAGTCCTTCTCCAAAAACTTCATCGACTACGAAGAATACCCCCAATCAGCCGACATCCAGAACCGCTGCGTATCCATGATCGGACGTCTCTTCAATGCCCCCGTACACGAGACCGATTCTTCCCCAGTAGGGACATCATGTGTTGGATCAAGCGAGGCCATCATGCTGGGAGTCCTGGCAATGAAGAAGCGATGGCAGAATGCACGGAAGGCAGCTGGAAAGCCATACGACAAACCAAATATGGTCATGTCCTCTGCCGTGCAGGTTTGCTGGGAGAAAGCTGCTAGATACTTCGAGGTCGAGGAGAAATATGTCTATTGTACACCCGATAGATTTGTCATTGACCCAGTTGAGACGGTCGAATTGGTGGATGAGAATACGATTGGCATTTGTGTTATTCTGGGAACGACATACACTGGACAATATGAGGATGCTAAGGCGGTCAATGATCTGCTTATCGAGAGGAACATTGATACAGTCATCCATATCGATGCTGCTAGTGGTGGTTTCGTTGCTCCTTTTGTTGTTCCGGAGTTAGAGTGGGACTTCAGACTGGAGAAGGTGGTTTCGATCAACACTTCTGGCCACAAGTATGTTTTGTTTCTCACTTGTGTTAAAAGTATTATTTCTAATTATGACTTAGATATGGCCTGGTATATCCAGGTGTAGGCTGGGTCGTTTGGAGGGCACCAGAATACCTTCCCAAGGAACTTGTCTTCAACATTAACTACCTTGGTGCTGATCAAGCTTCTTTCACTCTGAACTTCTCAAAGGTACACCATCACTCCCTCCTTCTTGGACTCATACTAACATATTTGACTAGGGAGCTTCCCAGGTCATTGGCCAATACTACCAACTCATCCGTCTCGGCAAAAAGGGTTACCGCTCCATCATGACCAACCTCACACGAACATCCGACTACCTCTCCTCTTCCCTTTCCCAACTTGGCTTCATAATCATGTCTGAAACCCAGGGCCGCGGTCTCCCCCTCGTAGCCTTCCGTCTCGATCCGGCCAAAAATAAGCACTACGATGAATTCGCACTAGCTCACCAACTCCGTCAACGATCATGGGTCGTACCCGCATACACAATGGCACCTCATACCAAGGACCTGAAGATGCTGCGTGTAGTAGTTCGCGAGGATTTTAGCAAATCAAGATGTGATCAATTACTCCAGGATATCAAACTCTGCGTTGGCGTCTTGGATGCGATGGATCGAGAGGAGATCAAGAAACATAATATGTTTATTTGGAGACATGCTGTTAACACGGCGAAGGGGATGAGGGAACATAGTGCGCAGCATTATAAGAATGAGAAGCATAGTTTGCAGGGTAAGGAGGGGAAGACTCATGCTCCATGTTAGAAAGGGGTGTGTAGGGAACGCCGATCGGACACTCGTATCAAAAGCAAAAAAGTAACTTTCGTAAAGTGAAATTGTGAATTCTAAACTTCCGACTTTTTAATATATAAAAAGTGATTTTGTGATTTTGTTAAAAGAAAGTCATATTTTAACAACTAACACTTATACTTTAATTCTACTATAAACAATTATACTACAATTAATTCTACTACAATCAATTCTACTACTATAATTAATTCTACTACTATTAATTATATAATAAAAAGTCCTTTATAATTGTCGATTATATTAAATTAAAGTGTAGATTTACGAACGAGAGTTGTCGAGTTATCGCCTTATTAAAGGAAATCCCCTTAGAACTAGGATCTTTTCGATAGATTTAAAGAAGACGTTAGCAACTTTAGTATTAAAGCGTATTAATTATAAGAAATTGATACTTTGTGCTATAAATTACTCGAAGCCGGCTTAATTTATTATAATCTCGACGAGGTCGTTTCGGGTATTTAAGACTCGTATGTTTAGGTATATGACTATTTACGGCATGCCCTTTAAGAGTTTAAAGTACAATCGACAATAGACCTTAAAGGGATTAACGTTTAAAGGCTAAAAGGAGGCCTCAATTAGATTACTTTTTAAAAAAAGAAGTTAATACTAAATTAAATAAGGCAATTCGACAGAATCGTCGTCTACGAAATATACTATAAATAGAGTGTGTTAGTAAGGATAAAGAGGAACTAGATCTAGCTAAGCCTTAGGGTAATAGGAGCGCGGTCGACGATTCTAACGATAAGGGGTTATTTATTAATTAAATTATATATAAGTAGTCCGTTCAATCTAGTTTAGTAGTCATTAGAGGCGTAGAATCGTAGTCTTTAGAGGCGTGGAATCGCTGCAATTCAGTCAAAAAGTAGTTAAAATGTCACTAATTTACTTTTCAAAAGTCACTAATTCACTTTGATACGAGTGTCCATTCCGCGTTCCGTAGGTGTGGGGAGGTGGCATTCGAAAGGGGAGATTGATATGCAAAGCGTGATATAGTAACAATATGATAATGATACTTTCGAACATTAAATTGATGATGTTTCTCGTTTCCAAGCTCTTTGTCAATTGATATAATCGGGATTTCTTGTCGATGGTCTGCTGGGCCACTTGAAGTAATCGTACGTGGCGAAGGTCTAAACTAAGCCAGATGAGATCTCGGAAATTCCATGCTGGGAAAATACATTACGCCATCATTGATGTACATGTTTACGTCAAATACAAACATCTTGTCTGTCCCTTCTAATATTTTTCACCCTCGCTATTCTTGCCTGGGGTGTTTCTTCTTATGTTCGTATGGCTGCATTCCTTTAATGAAGAGGTTAGAAGCCTACTACACATGTTTTACGAGCTTGAGTCCTATTTGTCATGCTCATTTTTATTCTTTCTTTACAAATAATTGATGTTTTTGAATGTGGTTTATTGATATTCATCAAGTTGTTACGTACAAGAGACGAGTGACTCGAGGCAATTCAGTGTAGGCAATAGTTCAGTTTGCTCAGTTTTAAGGTCAGTTCTAATAGCGTATAGACTAACCACAGTTTATATAAAAATCGTAAAACTAAGTAACAAAACAACAAAACTGAACTGAGCAAACTGACTCAGCTTTGTAGAACTGAGCTAATTTAGTCTAAATTAGCGATAGTCTCTTATACTAAAATATTAACCTGTCTCGCGATCCCTTTGTAGTCTTCTTCTTATAACTCTTTAATCAATCCTCTTTTTAATATATAAAACCGCGTCTTTTAAGTTGAAGATACTACTATATATTTCAGCCAGAGTAGATATACCGGTAGGCCTAGTCGGATAAGGGGAAGTCACGTAAGAGAGAGGGAACGAGGGACGGTAGAGTGATATATAAACACTTAATGTAAACAAATGCTATCTTTAGTTCGCTACTAATTTACGCCCTCTAACGATATCTTACTCTATAATTCTACATTTCTATATAGCCAGGGTCCCCCTAGACGAGCTTTCTACTAATTCCCACACGTGACTTCCGCATCTGGCTAGGCCTATATAAACATACAAGGGCATAGTACGAGAGTTTAAGGTTTAGTACCTAGGGTAGATATACTATGAAAATTTATTAGGCGGTGTGGTTTAACCAATTTGATTACTCTAAATTGCCGATAAATTCTATTTTAGGCTAAGCGCACGGCTACCTTCTGTTAGGTGCCTATACTAGTAAGCTTACACGTGACTAGTAAACTTACACGTGACTTAACCTATAAAATGACCTATAAAACTGAGAAATCCAGTTAGTTTTAATAGACAAAACTGAACTAACTGACCTAATAGATTTTGCTCTTAAAACTGACAAAAATCCGTTAAAACTGAACTAACTTACGGAACGGACTTGGGCGGATATCGCCACTAGTCCTCATTCCTTAATAATTAATCCTCACGTGCTTAAGTAAGTACTTAACTTGTTACTACTGTTTACTATAGAGCGCTTATCGACCAGCTACCCAGCCACCATCGCTATTAGCCTAGCGCCTATATATATAGCCGCTCCTGCTGTAATAGCCCCCTTCCCGCCCCTTCTAGCTATCGTATACCTCGCTTGGTTTCGTATTACTTACTCCTAATTATTACTATAGTAGAGCGTAAATAAACAGAGAGAGAGAGATAGAGAGACAGAGAGGGAGAGAGAGAGAGAGAGGTACGATACACGGTCGCGATATTTTCTTATTCTCGCTAAGGCGGGAGCGCTAACAGGAGTCTATAGGTTAACGGGCGTGTTCCTGTGATTCGAGCTCTATTAGGAAAGGCTTCTATACTAGCGCTCCCGCGTTACCAAGAATAAGAAAATATCGCGATCGCGTATCTTACCTCTCTCTCTCCCTCTCTATCTCTCTATCTCTCTCTATTTATTTACGCTCTACTATAGTAATAATTAAGAGTAAGTAACACGAAACCAAGCGAGGGCTAGGAGGGGAGAGAAGAGAGGGGAGAGGGGTATAGTAGTAGGAGCGGCGATATATATAGCCGACAGGCTAGTAGCTTAGGTGGCTTAGGTGGCTGGCTGGCTAATAAATACTCTATAGCAAACAGTATAGTAGTAAGCACTTGTAGTCCGTGTAGGTTAATCAGAGCGAGCAGTGACCCACTCGAGCGAACGAGCTTCAGCGAGTGAGCGACGTAGGTCACGTAAGCTATAACTACTTTAGAGGGTTAAAATATGGACTAAAAATAGATTATATAGGTTGACCACGGGACGTCTCCAAGTAGTCAATCTAAATGGCGGCGGTGTAAGGAACTAGTAGAATTCTTAATTTAGCTATACTCGAGTAAAAGCCAGCCAGCCAGCCAGCTATACAGCGAGCCAGCTATATAGTCAGTCAGTCAGCCAGCCAGACACCGGAACAGCGAGACAGCCAGCCAGCTATACAGCTAGACAGAGAGCCAGGTACCTAGCCACCTAGACAGGTACACAGGTAGACAGGTACATAGCTAGATAGACAGCTATACAGCTAGACAGCCAGACAGCTAAACAGCGACACAGCCAGCGGGAGAGCCAGCCAGCCAGTAAGCTAGAAGGAACGAGAAGGTATTTAAAGAATATCCCTAGGCTCTATTCTAAAACGTTACGATTTATACGTTTTTAGTACTACTATAGGCGGGTCGATTATAAGTTTATACTAATGTTTATCCTAAAATCTGTAATATACTAATATGTTCCCTAGTACAAAAAAACCTATATGCTTAATCAGAGCGAACAGTGACCCACTCGAGCGAACGAGCTTTAGCGAGTGAGCGACGTGGGTCACGTCGTAAGCGTAACTACTTTAGACAGAATAAATGTGCTCTAAAAATAGATTATACAGGTTGACCACGGCACGTGTCTAAGTGGCCAATCTGAATGGCGGCGGTGTAAGAGGAACTGGCAGAATTCTTAATTTGGCTATACTCGTACTCGAGTAAACGCCAGCCAGCCAGCCAGCCAGCCAGACACCTAAACAGCGAGACAGCCAGACAGCTATATAGCCAGCCATCTATACAGTCAGTCAGTCAGCTATCCAGCTAGCTAGCCAGACACCTCAATAGCCAGAGACCTCAATAGCGAGACAGCTAGATAGCTATATAGCCAGCCATCTATACAGTCAGTCAGTCAGCTATCCAGCTAGCTAGCCAGACACCTCAATAGCCAGAGACCTCAATAGCGAGACAGCTAGATAGCTATACAGCTAGCCATCTATATAGTCAGTCAGTCAGTTAGTCAGTTAGTCAGTCAGTCAGTTAGTCAGTCAGTTAGTCAGTCAGTTAGTCAGTCAGTCAGTCAGTCAGTCAATCAGTCAGTCAGTCAGTCAATCAGTCAGTCAGTCAGTCAGTCAGTCAGTCAGTCAGTCAGTCAGTCAGTCAGTCAGTCAGTCAGTCAGTCAGTCAGTCAGT
>UNPR01000055.1:0-227397 GCA_900536425.1 Hymenoscyphus linearis
CCCTCCCCCCCCCTTAACCCACTTTGTGCAGTCCTTTATGCAGTCCTTTATGCAGTCGCATTCTGCGCGCTCGATATCATAAAGTTCCTTACAAATGAATCATCTCCATACACCCTGTCTCTTCTCCCCTGTCTTTTCTCCTCGTCATCTAGTACCATCTTCGCATTTGTGATGAGATCAAATGTCATCTCAGGATTCGCAAGACAGAGGTCTGTAAATCTTGCGTCATGTATGAGGCTTTTGATGTGTCTTGTTATGGATGAGATCATGATCGGGTAGATTAGGGTATCTGATGTAGGCGTGCCCTCGTGAATGGTGGTGATGGTTGTTATGAAGTCGTCGATGAAGCTTGAGGATGGGTTGTCTGTTTTGAGGAGGGTGGCGTATTTCTCGGAAGCAAGTTGTTTGAGGGGGCTGATGTCGTATTTCTCTGCTAGGATATAGACAAGAGCGTTGTTTTGGAGGGGTGTAGCTACGGTGGCATCGGCGGGTTTCAAACTGTCGTCGTAATCCCGGGTGTATAGAAAGCTGATCATACATTCCACGATGTGAGGACTGTGGTCACTTATTTCGATTTCGCCTCTTATGGCCTCCTGTTTTATCTTTTTAGAGTGTGGATCTACAGTGAGCTGAACTGTTCGTACCTGAAACCCGCCTTTAAGAGCAGCAGCGAGGGGCTTGAATTGTAGGCATACTATGGCTTTATGAACGGGGAATCTGTTGCCCTCGCAGATGATTGTGAAATCCGAGTACTCCTTTGAACTCAAAAGCCTATTTGTATCAGCTTGGGATTCTATCCCAACGCCTTGTCGTTAGTAGGTCTACTTACTCAGCAAGTACGTCAATGATTCCATCCCTTACACGAATACCGTTAGATGGAACAAGAGCCTTTGAGGATTCGCCGACCACGTTCATGTTGGTTCCATCCCTTAAACGCGTACCGTTAGATGGAACAAGAGCATTTGAGGATTCGCCGACCACGTTCATTTTGGTTTTGAGAATTTGATAAATTTTGGTTGTTGTCACGGTAGATAAGAGATGAAGTAGATTAGTAGTCTTCAAGTGTTGTATCTTCTTTTGAGGTTGTTGTTGGTGTAAAACAGGGTGAACCAATATACTCTCTTTGTGAAGTATAATAATCGATTGGTTTGTGTCTACTACGTGGAATCCAGGGTATATATACTGGATTATCACGTGAGTAAACACGTGGAATATATCGCAACAGTTCCAGGTATTTATAAAGAGCAGAAGACTTGGAATGGTTATTCACGAGAAGACGAGTCCAATCATGATTATGCATTTCATGCATGTGGCAAAACCTGACACTGCATCAAAGCTATTGAAATAGTGATTGCAATAGCAGATCCATTCACAACCCCTGTGACACAAGAAAGAAAGACTCTGAAATGCATGTGGCAAAACCTGACACTATATCAAAGCTATTGAAATAGTGATTGCAAAAGCAGATCCATTCACAACCCCTGTTACACAAGAAAGAAAGACTCAAGTACCTAAAAGAGAGTATATGTGATATCCTCCATGAGAAAGAATCGATAGAAGTCTTTTTTTGGGTATGCTCACTTTACAAGAACTTTGGTCCTAGTACAAAGAGTAATTCTGCCATAGACATCTGCTTACAAAATTAGGCGTTCTCGCTTGTTGTAACAGTAAGATCTTACTCGATCCGCTCCTTCCCTCATCTCAACACTCACGATTGAGACGGCAGGAACCACCTTACCCTCCGTACTTCCGATCCTCGCGCAACGCCATCATCATCTGTCTTCTATATTCTCAACACCAACCAACATCCTTCATCCAAAACAACGATGGCGCGAAATATCAGAAACTGAACCCAATCCCCCCCTCGCGCAAAGCGGCAGCGAGTCGGACTCTCTGCAGTCTGTGCATCTCCCCTCGACAACCCGAAATACGCAGATCTCGAAATAAGATGTCAAGACAAAGTATACAAGGTGCACCAAGTTATCGTCTGCGTGCAAAACAAAGTTCTCGCACGCTGCGTCGATGGCGGGTTTCTAGTCGGTCGCTTCTTCCAAACACGTCAACAAATGGGGGCTAATTAGTCTTAGGAAGCTTCGACAAAGGTGATCAAGCTGGACGATGATGTTCCTTAGATAGTGGAGTACTTCGTCCATTATTTGTATACAGGAGAGTACGACTACAAGATCGAATCCAAGGAGGGAGCAAAGGAGAAGCAACTATTGACTGACAAATCATTGGAAAATGACACTTCTTCTGCCGACAGTCTACCGGGAAATGATGAAGAATCTGGGGATAACGATGGACCCACGGCTGAGAAGGAAGAAGGATTGTTGCAAAACAAATTCGCTGAAAATATGGGATCCGTGAAGGAAGCTATGAAACTGCCTGAACTGATGGCACACACCATTGTATATACCATTACCGACAAGTTTGATGTTCCAGGTCTCAAAGAGGTTCCAATTTAAAAGTCCAACAAAGCTTTAGAAAGGATTCCAAATTCCTTGGATACTTGGGCCGAAGTACTGAGAGCTGTTTATGAGGTCACGCCTGAAAGTGATAGGTAAGTCAACTGTACCGTGGCTTCCGTTTATACTTATTTTCCACCTACCGCTTCCTAGAAGTGTACAAACTGACGTTGGGTAACAGAGGTCTCAGAGACACAGCGATATTGTTCTGCATCAAGCAATGTCGACAATTTTTATCTAAGGAAAATCTTTGTTAATTGTGCGAGGAGAAGGGATTGGTATGGAAATATTGAAGGCTCTCGTCAAAGATCCTGAAGTCGTCAGAGAGTTGATGAAATTTCCGGATTGTGGAAGCTGCAAGGAAAGCACGAATGTAGGGATTTCAAGCAAGGTTGATCAAGAGAAATATGGGACAAGATTATATTGCACCAAATGTCCGTATCTCTTCAATGTCTGAAGAGGTAATAAGGAAGATAATTGTTGACTACTGAGCTCCTTTAAGGCTTAGCTCAAAATTTGCTAGAATATCAAGAGTTATAAAATTGTTTCTGCACGCACTTTTAAATCTGATGTCAACTTAAAAGACACTAAAACGGAGGTGTTATACCCCAATCACATCCTAAGAGTCCCAGGTACGAGAGACCTCTGGACTTTCGAGACACTAGACAGGAAACTAAAATGGATATACTATCAGCTCCTCTAGTTGATTAGGACAATCAAAGTCATTATTTCAAGATAGAGAGGCTGGCATCTAAACTTTCTTTTTTTGTTAGCAGTTGAAAACTTTCCCAAAAGTCTGGAGAGGGGCTGCAATATCTGTATGTTGCTATATGCGACCGCGAGGAAGGAACTCGCCTTCAACCCAAAGCTCCACCAACTCAACGCAACCACCAAGACTCTTCCATCTCCAACTCTTCAACTCTCCACACTCAGCGTCTATCAAAGGCTCACAAGATTCGCAATGGTTAGTTGATCGCATACTCCCTCCTGTTCGTCAAAGTGGCGTTATGTTACGGCTTTGCGCGGAGAACTAATAGCAAGTAGAGTAAACGCGCATCCGGGGGTACGATCCCCCAGGTGGCGAAACGAGGCAAAACTAGCAAGGCAAACGTTCTCGCGGTGTATGTGACATTAATTAACGGCCAACGTTATGACATCCTCGCTAATTACCTGGGGTACCTAGGCTTCTGAGCGACCCAAAATACTCCGATCTTGAGATTCACTGCCGTGGCAAGATATTCAGGGTTCATCGAAACATTGTCTGTCCGCAATCGCGCTTTCTCTCCGCTTGTGTAGGCACAGGTGGTGGCGGGTTCAAAGTATGTGAGAGTTCTGATCAAGATGTAGAAACAGGAGCGCCGAGAGCTCCCAGGCTGGACCTAGGCTGATCTTCTACAGGAGGCTCAGGAAGGAATCATCCACCTTCCAGATGACGAGCCTCATATCGTTGAGCTTCTGGTTCAATATCTGTACACAGATGATTACGCGTACCAACCACGAAGCGCCTTGAGTTCAAAGGGTTCTGCCACAACCGCGGAAAGTTCAGCTGTCGACCAATCTTGGAGTCAGGGACATCAGGCAGCGGTACCTCAACAGATCGAACCTGAAGAAGACTACAATTACGCCGACTTTGAGATGACTGTTCATACAAAGGTCTACATCATGGCCGATAAGTTTGATATTCAAGATTTGAAAGACCTTGCGCGTGAGAAGTTGAAGGGTGCATTGTCCGAAGACCATCTTGATATCTTTACTTGTGTGGTTGAGTGGGTAAATGACAACACACATCAAAGCGATCTCGGCCTTCGACAGCTCTGTATGGACTTCGCGACCAAACACTTCAAGGCCCTCATTTCTAGAGGGGAATTTTACACATTTTGCAAGAAGGAGGGGGTGTTTCCTGCGGAGCTTCTGAGACACGTAGCTGAGACGTATAATGCTGTTCCAACAGTAACAACATCTCCAACACCTTCCGCAAAAGCAGCAGCAACTTTCTCAGTTCCGAAGTGTCCAGTGTGCAAGCGTGACTGGGATGTTTCTTTGGGCACTTACGCACAGCAAGCTAAAAACGGGTTCAGATACCGCTGTATGAAGTGTGGTCACAACTTCCAGGCTGCCTCTTCTCACTAGGTTTGTACAAGTGGTAGTGGAAAGAAATTTGTTGTAGATATACAATGAGATCATGTACAGTGAGCAGAGCGACAGAGCTTGCATGCAAGGTTTCGTTAGCTAAATGCATATGGAAATAAAATGCGAAGTCTTTTCAATGCCAAATAAGAGTAGGAAATAGCATGACAAAGTCCTGAATGTGGAAATTGAAGAACTATACCAATTAATGTCACCAGCCCATTCCCCCTCATCTAATAAAGGTTATTATTCTACTGGCAGGAAATTGTAGTAGTAGTAGTAGTAGTAGTAGTAGTATTTTTGCGCCGGACGAAGATAAGCAGCTTGGCCTTACTTATCCCCTGTGACCTCCCGAAGGGTATAAGGGCGTGCTAAGCTACGGAAATTATATACAGTAGGTATCCTTCTCTTAGGGGCCAAAAACGAGGGCAGGAAATTGTTCGAAAGCAAAAAGACCTTTTAACCAGAGGGTTACCTAATACTAGATCACTAAACAAGAATAAGATAGAGCTATAATATAGCTAGTTCGGTCATTTGTACCACAAGGCTATTGTACCTTCTCGCCCAAAGCGAACTTGATGTTTTGAGAAGATTTCCATGGACGTGACGGACTCATTAATGCGTAATCTTGCCGTGCGTCTTAGCTGTAGAAGATACAGGTGTTCGAGGCTTTCATCTCGCGAATAGTTTGCCTTGTTCCAAATCTAGACCCACGAAAAAACGACTTCCACCGTCATTCGAGCGTTGTGGAAGAATTAAGGTTATTTGGTAGGGATGTTTTCTACTCTAAATCAGTCACAGTTTCTTCCAACCCCTGGCCGGCTCATGAAGGATAAATAGTTACCCATTTTCGGCAGTTAGATCAGAGTAGTCGGCAAATTGCTGAGCGACTTGCCTGTGGATGATTATATCTTTCTTTCCATCAGTGTTCTTGCTACCTGAACCACGTGTGGTCCTCAAACTGGCTCAATGATACGAATGAAGTGATCATATTCATCTTACGTTCTGTATTCAACCTTAAATTAATGCATATATTTTGAGGCGGGCCATTTCGGCTTCATTGCTGGTGTCTAGAATCTAGGTGACTAATTGTGCACTATATACATGGTGTCATATCGGTCATTATAGAAAATCTCCCTCTATTTTCCGCTTGTATATCAGGGTGCCTAATTCTTATGTCAGCTGACGCCATTTTACTCTTTACATCTGCCTGGGAAGAAGAAGTTTTCGGCGGCAAGTTCCTAAGCGCTATCCTATGCCAAGAGTCGCGGGGTTCTAAATTTACAAGGATCTTTTGAACTTGAATTAGGACCTTGCAATAATAAGATGAAACATGTCAAGCCTTCTCATATCCTGGCGATCTGCGGGTCAGAGCCTATGTGCTGGTCCCATCGTGACTCCGTTTCTCGCTTAGTGCAGAGTTGTGATTCTTCGACGACGGCTCAACATTCTAGAAACATAGAAGCACAATAGTCTCATGCACTATATTTTAAAAATTGCTATGTGAACATCAGTTGCTCAGACACTGATAATTACCAACCTCCAGTTCCAATATCACTTGTCGTCCAACCTTCTGCCATGTTTGTCATGATAACACAGTACATGTCAGATCTGTCCCAACCTAAATTGAAAACTTATTACCATGGCCCTAATATATGGAGAACATTAACATTATCCAGTGAGCTAAAGTCCTGAAGGTGTATTTCGTGCCTGCTGGTAAGTTGGGCTAACCCTTCCACACTCTAGGTGTACAAAAAGAAAAAGGTGCGCTCGAAGTGTAAAGGGTCCAATTTTCCTCGCCACAAAATTCTATTTGACCAACCAGGCCAAGTCAGAATTTAAGCTTTAATTCAGTTATTGCATCCACTTATATTCACTCCCGGCCCACGTTTTCGCGTATATATAAAGTGTTCAAGACGAAATACGAGTACGCTCTTTTAAAATTCATCTGCTCAAACTTTGAGTCATCAAGCTTAGTTTTATAGACTCGAACCAGTGTTCGACTTCGAGTTATTGATTTCTGTAATGTTCATTCCTATTAATAGGATCTAAATGCCGGCCCCTTCGCTGTCACATCACTTCATTGGCCAAGGTCTACCTCGACAATGGGATTACCAAGATTTCCATGACATGATTTACGGCATCTCCCAGAGGCATCTGTCGAGACACTCCTCTTGGGAAATACCTGATGACCAACATATAGTACTGTACAATAACTGAAACGATGATGATATAACAGCTTGATCTCCTGACATTTGCTGATTTTCGCATAGTGAGTCTCCGTTACGACCCTCGACCCGGCCAACAGTTGTCTCTAACAATATGGAGACCGCTGCCCGGAGACACTTCCGACACAGAGAGTGTAATAGCTAAGGTAGATTGTTCTTTCGTATATGAAAAGCGCTTGGTTGCAAAAGCTATAGCTCCTCTAGCGATTCAGTGAACTGCATAATTGCGCGCAAGAGGGTTTAGCTGTCAAGTAAAGTTATCTGAACCATATCATGGCAGCTTTCTCTTCAGTTTCCCTCATACCCCGCTGTGGGGGAGTATCCACTTCTGGGGAGAGTATTTCCTCGCCCAGCTTGTTTTAAACTTCCTTCTGCGCGAAAGGCGGGCAAGCTGTATCTGATCTATAATATTCATGATGTGGATCAAACTTGGCATATGACGGTGTTGCTACTCTGTCTGGTCTCAAATCGCATGAAGATTGAGATTTTAGCATGGAGAGATCACCTCCAGAAGTCAAAATACCATCGTGGGACAGCTCCTTAGAAACCAGCCTCTATCATTGGGGTTTTTTGGTCGTCTCCATGAGAGGATTGGTCTGTCTAGGCTGTTGCCAACCTATGATCTAAGTTTACGGCCAATATTTTATCCTGTTCCAAGCTTTTTACGCAAGGCGTCATCTACTATTTCACAGAGTTTACATCATCGTAGACATCCCTCCCTTTAAGTTTTGCAATTCCTATTACCCTGAAGATAGAATTGATCTGTTGATCGGCCAACTCAGACATTCTACATAAGAATGTGAATATCCCTCCTCGAAAACAGTTATCCTCAGCTCTCCTCCAAGTCATGAATAACTCCTCAAAGTCTTCTCATTTTCAATTCACTGAATACAATATACAACTTTGAACCCACTATCGGTAACGATGCATCTTCTCGAAAACATCCTCATCGGCGCTCAGCTTTCTATCGTCGTTGCGTTGCCGACACCAAATATAAAAACCACAAGAGACTTGGAGGAAAAGGGTGTAAGCTCGCCTCTGCTCGAGGAAATATTCATCAGGGCTTCACTTCCCTTCGGCGGCCACACCTTTACAGCCGATCCACAAACCAATATAAAGCGTGATGCGGAGAAGGTGTCAGTGATTTTGCCTAGACCAGAGGGTCCTTCCATCAGGGGCGAGGGACACTGATGAGGTTGATCCTAAATAACGTCCATACGATCGATTTCCGAGGGAACAGAGAGAGAAGAATCCTAGTGTGGATCAATCGACATCACCAAGGGGGCCTGGGTATAAGGCCAACGATATTGAAGAGAGTGGGAAGACACATGGTTACGGGACTTGTAACAAGTCTAATGATGCCGACGATTCATCTCCGAGGGGACCTGGGCATGAGATAAAGGGCTTGGACTTTGAAAGTACTGAGAGAGGAAGAGCTGGACCATCTTATCTTTTTGGGTGCTAGTAAGGGACGAGGCGAATTCTGTTCATCATGTTTGTTTTATGTTGATTACTTTTCCCTATTCAAACCTTCAAGCTCTATAGTTGGTTGTGTGCTTATTCACGTTTGATTGACTGGATTGAAAAGTGTGGTTACAAGTGCACAACTATTGTTTTCTTAGCGCTATATTGAAGCAGAATCTGAGTACAAAATGATTCAACTTGCGAGTACATGTTCAACATATCGCCCATTTGAGGTAGTATCAGATGTGAAATTGACTGTTCTTACTAATACTTCCCTCCCCCTCTGATCAATTATTCTGACATGATTGCCACTTATTATTTTCATTTCTGACAGGAGTACTTCCATGAACCCTTATCGATGAGCTGTTATTATGCACCCCAGCGCTACTAGATGAAAAGAAGTCTCTCCGTCCATAGAAAGTGTTCATTGCGTCCTCCATCGCAGCTTTCTCGGGTCTCGATCTTGGGCTGACTTTAGCCCAATTTGGACCACAATGCCCCGGAAAACAGTCACTGTCGTGAGGCTCTGCAACAGGAAGACACTTTGAGCTTTTACAAGCACCATCAGAATTAGATAAATAAAGGCAGAAGCAAAACCGGGATATCTTGCTAACGAAAGAGGGGCATTTGCATTGGTATATGTCGTATTGGACGGGTTGTGCAACCCAAATATACCATGAAAAGGATAATCTTCAATGTGCTAATAGTGGTCGGTTTATGTTAGTCGCTAGTGGGAAAGATCTAAAGGATATTTTGGTACAGAAGAAGTCCCGTGGACTCCACCCACATACTACTACCGAAGCCAGATAGTAAGATAAGATTAGAATTTGACATAGCTTATTTCATGACTGAGGCTATCTAAATTATTGATAAGGAAGGCGTACAGGTGAAGGTCTATACAAGGATACTCGATATAAGGATAACCGCGGTTGTATTCTTAAGGATTTAGGTTGCAATCTTTTTAGCTAGTATTTTCAGGATATCCTTAGGTTTTTGGGGTCCCAGATTTTCTTGTACACCTCAAATGACTTCGTGTTTATCCTTGTAGGCACTAATATAAATAATTCTAAGTAATTTAATCGTAATTTCGAGTATAAAACTAGGGCTCACCGAGAGAATTATACAGTTTTACCTATAATACTAGTATGCTATAACTATTACTAGGCACTATACTATATCTTTTAATACTTAAATACATGACATTATCGTCGCCCATGCTAAGAACCTCGCTATAAGGATAACCTCGCTTGTATCCTCAAGGATATGTCCCCCGCCAGTATCCTTGTATGGAGGTTCGCCTCGCCTGTATAAGCAAAGGTTATCTGATATACCAGACCGTTTTCAGAGCTTAGGTGGGTTAGGTAAAAGTTATCCGAGGTTTTAGTGTTCAAAGTTTTCATTTTGGGTTTGAGAGTGCAATATCCGTCCACAGTATCGACTCTAACACTAATCTAAGTGTACCGCGGCTTCTGGAAGGAGTTCCAGTGGAACTTGCCCTTGGTCTGGGAAGTTTCAGGATGAGTTTGAATAGCATAGAAACAGTACAGTACTAGTATCTACCAGTTCAAGCCAGAGCCTAGACTTTGTAGGCACAAACAGACGAGGGCCCACAGAAATAAGCTTTTTAGATGTTGATCTTCAAGCAAATTTAAAGTGAATTTAATAAAACTCAACTATACTCAGCCATGATTCGCTAGAAGATGGTTATGAGGTAGCCTATTCTGAGGATGTTTAGAATGCCCACCCTCGCTTCAATGAAACTTGTTCTCGTGATAATCAAAAATAGGGAGGAATAACCATGGGTAGTAAAAGGGAGCGGATAAATATTCTTTAATTACCTTCCCACTTCCAATCGCATCGCATCGCATCGCAAGCCATGTTTTCTGAACTTCATGAAGCCACGGGTCCACTCTTGAAACTTCCCATCTTAAGGAAACTTCCATGACACGATCACGAATCAGAGCCAGTTGTGCCAATTCTCTTCCTATATGGTCACCGAATGTGAATTCGTTTCTTAGTCATGGTTATGTCCATTGAACTTTGTTATGTTGAATTCTTTTCAGCAACCAGAATATTTCCAGTCACCAGATAATGCTTTGGAGTACAACTTTTCCGCTAACGTTTTATCCTAAGCTGAGTATGCCTCAGGAATTTAAGGTTTCTAGCTGGACCGTAAATCTTGAAACAATCAGCCCTACTCGTAACTTTATTCTCTGTGGCGAAAGGAATGCTTATCTTCTCCACTAATGCTAGTTGCGACGACATCAAGAATAATACAGTACAATCAAACTGAAGCTAACTAGTATCGCAACAAATGATAACAGTAATTCAACGACACTTCTCTATTCCATGAATGTAGACACAACAGTGCTAGTAAAGCACACCAGTTCCAGGAAACGAATTTGCATGACTTGGGTAGAAGGTCGAGTTGTCCAATTGCCAACTTCGTATCCAATCTAGTATTCGAGAGCCGGTCACGTGGCGACTTTATACCCCCGACGTTCATCGCAACTCTGGAACTCTTATACTGAGATTGTTTCGTAGCCATATTCAAAAACACGGGGAAAACATGAGTCTTTCACAGGTTTCTTGCTGCGCAATATCATTCAATCTGATTTGTGTTGCTTCTATCATTGACATATTAATGTTCTACTGTCGATTTGAACCAGGGCTACTGTATGTGGACACATTTGCCTCCTTGTTGCGAGTCGATAACCCAATAGAAAAGTCATGTTTCTTACTTCGCAAGCCGACTCACAACACCCTTGAATCAATACACCTCGACTGATTTTGTCTAGGCGTGGCATTAATTCGGAATTCTGACAATGTCTTTTTTTTTCGTGTCCAAAGAACCACCAGGTCATTATTTAGTATAAGATCTTCGACCTTGCGTTGCTTTTTTTCCAAGCATTGTTCAGCATTTCAATTTTACTTCTTACGAACTTAGACTTAATTCTTAATCATTCATTCTTAATTCTTAATTCCTAATTCCTAATTCTTAAATCTTATTCTTAACTTTTAATCATCTAATTTCCCCTTTTAAACATCTAATTTCACCTTTTAAACATCTAATTTCACCTTTTAAACATTTACTGCATCCTCCTTTACTCTATAATTCGAATTGTACATGTTCCTTACCACTCTCTTCTTATCAAATTTTCACTTAATTTATAATCTTAATAATAATATTTCTCGATAATATCCGCATCTTTTCCCGATGCTCCTCTATTCCAATCTTCTTCCGAATTAATCAACACTAAAATCCGATCTTCACTCGCTACGAATCTGCAAATTCTCCAAATCGTGCTCATCGGCATCCAGCTTACTGCTGTGCTTATCTTATCAGTACAGCCCTCCAAGCTCCTTCAAACCAAAAGTCAAGCCGAGGCGTCAAGTGCCAAGAAGAGTTATGGGGATGGCTAGCCGTCCGTTAGCGATGAATCACCGTCAATCACTGAAAATACACACCCAAAGAGCGATTTCCACGGAGGTTCCCAGAAGGTTACAACTTCCAGAAAGAATCCCCGTATGCACGCGCGAATGATGGGGTAGGGGGCGATGGTGATCTTCATAAGTGGACAGGTCACCAAGGTGGAGGCGGAACCGGGGGCGGAGGCAGATTTAATGGGCCATGGTTGCTAGAATCTAAGTGTACAACGCACTGGGTTCGCGACAATTTCAAGTTTTAGAGGATTGTTGAGGAGATGATTGGTAAGTTGATTCGGGCTTCCGCTCCAGGAATGGAGATCAAAATTACTGACGATTGAGTGCAAATAGGCTGCCATCTGATCCAATAGGGACTTTAATTATCGAAGAAACATCCCAAGAGATCATTTGGCTTGTGAAGCAACTGAGAAAGGGTTAAGAAAAACGAGATAATTGTCAACAATCGCTTACTGTTAAGCGAACTCTTATCTTTTGAGAGGTGGGGCCACATGCCAAGGAACGAAATTGCCATCGCGTACAGATTGGAGTTTTAAATGTGGTACAATTACTCCAAGGGAAGTGGATCAGAATGAGGAGGCTGTGTTTATATACAGGTCCACTGTGAGGTACTAGATGGTCACATGATCACACGTGACTCGATGTTCCAGCTGCGCTAAATGCTACTGTATTTTAGATTATTTGATGTATTAAAAGCTTTTTAGGAACTAGTTAACAGTCTTTTAATGATCAATAAGAATGGAAAATATGAAACCCGAATTAGACTAATATTATACCCCTCAAATTCTATGATATCTTATGGTAGGGAGACTTTCGGATATAAATTGTGATAGTATGGTGCTTTTGAAAGTTAACAGTACTCCTAATGCCCTTCCTGATTGGAAGTTTTCTGCTTTATGTTTCATCAGTAATAGGCTAATAGCCTGCTTTCTCAGAAGATATTCCCACTAAAACAAAACCAAGAATTAGAATCTTTTTAACAAGATCCTTCTTTGACTATTTGAAATCTCATCGTCGCTGGGTATCCACTGCCGCAGGTATGCTCATCATATATGCCTTCCACCTCGCCGTAAAGTACCCCATGTCACTACCACCAACCTCCGTACTCCCAGGAACACAACTGACAACGTCCGTCACATAATTAAATTTTCCATCGACATCTCTCCACGCTCCAATGACAGAAACACTCTTTTTCGAAGTCCCACTGGCTATCTCAAGCCTACGTAACCTTCTCTCTTCTGGTACAAACTCATGGAATGTTCCATCCTTATCAAAATGTTCTTTTCCTGCAACACATAATGCTCCGGCTGCCATTACCCTCCCTGTCCAAAGTCGTTGGCCAACAGACTGCTTTAGCAAATCAATTGCTCTTTTTCGTGTTAACCAATGGCGGCACTTGTTTGCTACCAGCCAGAGTGGTTGAATAATTCCAAAACTTCCCACAGAGCGGACGTATTCAGGACTGGCAATCATATTCGCTGCTCTTTCGTTGATTTCGTTGTACATTGCGGTGAATCTATCGTAAGCGAGCTCCTCTGTATAGACTACCATAGAAAGTTCTATGCGAGCAGCGAGATATTGGGTCATAATTGTTCTGGTTGAAATGGCTCTTGATGAATAATCTGGCAGATTGGGGGCCGCTTAAAATCCTTTTGAGGTCTGCTTACTGAAAGAAAACTCCTCTGGTCACTTGAATAAACATGACCTCAGCTGGATCACCAGAGGAAGTCCTGTGACATTAAGTAACTCTGACTGAATAGTTTTGTAGGTGAGCTTGTGCCCTAACTCAATATCAGAGAACTACGCTTGTCCTCTCTTTTTGCCAATCACCGAGACTTTCATGAAGAAATGGAATTCTTTTCTGATTACGAACCGAAACTTTGGAGAGTCTACGTGATTTAGACACCTTCACCGTGAAAATTACAACTAGGAGGAGAGAAAAAACGGCTCACTAGCTTATTCAAAAGTTGTTGTGAGTCTATAAATGCGGCCCTGGGGCAGAAACTAGTGCTAACAAACAAGAATACATCAAATGAAAACTAGATTACTACTACTAGATAATTTCTAAACAACAAAAGAAACAAGCCGAGTTCTCATACTACTCAAATATATCGCCGCCAAGATACCAACGAGAAAGCCGACTAAATTGCAATAGGTTGAGTTAACGTAATGGTGACCGGTTTTCCAGCCATCTTTGTCCAGATGGTAAGTGGATCACTTCCCAACTTCTCGGACACTGCACCAATGGGAAGGGTGGCATTTTCAGGAACGGTAATGGCGATTGGTGTCGAACACTTGTTATTCATCGCGGTGGTGACAGTGACATTAGTAATCATCCTTTGAGGGGTATCAGTCACGGTGTATACCATGCTTGGAAGGCATTTGCTGTTTGATGTTAGTCCTGCTTGACGTGATGGATATGTTGGTAGAACTTACTCTCGATTCATGCGATTTGTGAAGGCTTCTCCAAGGCCTGTCATACCGAGACTAACTACAGGCCATGTTGTCCTGTCTCTTGTTAGCAGATGAATATTTCAAGTGATGAATGAATGGAGGCATTACAATCTCATCATTTCTTGAAGAACAACCTCGGTAAAGATCTGGAGAAGTGAAAAGGATCCGGTCTGGAGTCCTTCTGTGAAAATGGGGACATCGCCAAGTCTCATGTTTGCTTGATGGAACATGAACCTATGTGTATTAGTCAATGTGCACGGGAAGGGTTAGAAGGGCGATCTTACGGATCATGATGCAAACCAAGCAAACGTCGGGAATAGGTTGCTCGGGTATAGTCGACAAGAGAGCTGAACCCTCCATATCCACCAGAGGTATTGATCCACGAAGTCAGAGTGCAATTAGCCATATCACAGTTGTAGGGTATTGGGGTAGCTTAGTAAAAGATGTTAGAATGTGAATGATACAGGAATGGAGTAAATCCATTTCGAGAAAAGGCAGCTTACGCAATCGAGGAAGAATCGTTAATCCGTCATATCCATTATTAGCAACCGTGCTGATCAATGGCCAGAATGGCTTATTCTGTTAAAGGATTAGCTACGATACTTTGGGAATACGACAAGAAAAGACTAACTTGATTCACAAGTGGCTGTCTACTGCTATCCCCGACAACGACATTGATGCCGTTATCCAGAAAGGCCTTGATGGCATCCCCATTATGCAATCCTGTGATAGCTGGAGGAACCAGCCCATTTTTGGACATCTTTCCGTCAAATATGGTGCTTTTCTCAAGCCAAGCCTTGTTGAATTTCATCTCCTTGTTCACGTCGGAATAGGTTGCGTTGTTCAAATTCTCATGAGAGAAGGTGTGTGAGACATGCATGTACCCATCGCGATTTTCTGGTTTAGTGAACCACGCTCCTATAGGATCCTGCCGAACACAATCATTTGTCCAATTGTACTGGGCAGGGGTTTTTGGCCAAAGATTGGTTCCTGTGCCAGGGACCTTCTGAAATTCAAGTGGTGGAGCTTCGGGCTCGTCATATGTAATCCAGTAATTTGGTTTGCAGTAGGTGCCATTGTCGTAATTTTCGATGGCCCACGCAACATTTCCGTTCCCGTTATGAGCCAGCTCAATCATGTATGATGAGCCAGTAGGAAGGCGACCTTGGAGTCTCTTTTGCCAGGCAACGTGCTCGTCCAAGTCCGAAGGTCGAACCCTGAATCTCCTGGTATCTTGGTACAACAGGGTTGCTAGCTGCATATCATCGACCTGAGTTCCAAAATACATTCGGCGTCTACCGGCATCTGTAAAGGCTTATTAGAACGGCTGCAACACTGGAATGTAGTCCCGATATGCAAGCAATGTACTTACACAAGCCACGGGTGATCCAATTGATATGAGCATGCATGAGAAAGTTTGAAGTTGCAGACCATTGAGTTGCGAACCCAGTAAACCAAACCATTTGTTCACGGCCTGAAAAGTTGTTGATGACCGCCGCGGTTGTAGTGTTCGTGTAAGCTCCAGCAGGGCTGAATTGCGCAATTTCAGTTGTGGTCGACGGGTCAGTGATGATTGCTGGATAGTGATATATATCCTTGGTAGTTACGGTAGCCCCTCTGTCATTTGATTAGACAAGATCAATTATACAATTTTCAAAGATCTTACTGTACAAGGCCTGCGGTGGGAAAAGCTGTCAAGTTGGAAAAGCTGACGAGCTGTTCTATTCCACTACCACAACATCCTTGACCAGAAATCGCTGTTTGCACACCTGAAAGATATTAGAAGAATTGGCTCGAACCACGATGGAAGCAACCTACCAAATGCATCATATGGATATACATTCAATCTCACCATTCGAGTCGCGAAAGCCCTTTGGTAACTATAAAGTTGCTGCCATTGAGCTTCCGTGAGAGCGCTCGCGTATCCATTGGCGTACTCATAACTGAGTTCGTTCATGATGATAAATCCTCCATAATTTCCACTGGATATCGTTGAATTTAACACTGGCAATTCAATGCCTTCCTTTGGTACAAGGACAGTCTGGTAGGGAATTCCATAACCATCCAGCCCTGAAGCTGCAGAGAAGGCGGAATCGGGATCTTTTGCAAGGACGAGAAGTGTGCTGTTTACAGTGATCGCTGAAGTCAAAGTGCCATACAGAGGCACTGCCAATAGGCATTTAAGGAAATACGAAGAACGCATATTTGCAGTTCAAACGACTGTATAATAGAAAAAAGTGAAAGGAAGAAAGAGTGAAGAAAGCAAGAAAGTAAGAAAGTAAGGGACTTCAAGGACCAATTTGGCCCAAGATTAGATAGTGCCGGTGTCAAAGATCTAGGAAGTAGTGCATGGCCGGAACTGAACGATCGGAACCAACTAGCTAAACATACAGATGAAAACTTTTAGAACTACTAACATGCTTTCTTGATAAGGTTAATCACTACTAATCTCCGCCATTTCGAACATCCCTCAGGCCCTCGCTCTAAAGTTTGATAGATCCAACGAATTCGTCAGGCTTTTCAACGCTGGGTTCAGATCATCCCAGGATGACTACTTTCCTCTTCACTTTGAACACAGCATGATGTCCAATTGTCCTAATTTGAAGGTTGTTTTTTGAATTAGCTGGACGTAAATCCAATTATCCGAATTTGGTGTTGATATGCCAGAGATTTAGAATGCCACAAAGTAATACAAACGTATACAACGCCACGAGGGTTGGGGATGCAGGGCTGTAGGACCCATCACCCTGATCTGTGGGTTTAGATATGCAAAGTATTGCACCGGAATGAAAGCAACTCATGTTATAGTCTAGGTTGCGTGATATATTTCTTGCAGGCTGCTGTTCTGGGATTTTGTAAAGGCAGCATAGGCCGGAAAGTACGAAAATACCTATTGTTCCAGACAATGCCCCACTAACATAATCCGTCGCCTTAGAGGGGTTTCTTTAGCTTGAGGTCGGGGCTAAGTTCAACCTAGAAGAGACTAGTAAGATAGAGCCTCAACATATTGACATACTTGTAGAAAGAGATCTAGAAAACTAGAAGAGCACAAAGGTGCTCGCCTGCAGGCCAGGTACGTCGTCGGGTCGCCTACCTCGGGCTTAGAAGGTATTAAATATCACGTGGTATACCACATATTCTTTTTGGCGGACAAGGATATTGAGTTTGATCGAAGACCTCTAGCTTGGATCGTGTACTGAACATTATACATATATTATACATGGTAAAGGCGCTCTCAATGAAGCTGTCGGATAGTTAGGTCTTCGAAAAGTTAGCAAAACGTGACTTCAAGGTCAAACTCAAGCCTGAGGTGAACCTTCTCCCAAGTTCGTCTATCCTTAGAATCAAGGCAACATTCGCCCTATGTCAAACACCACCCTCAACGACCTCCATATGCCCCTCTATTTCCTTATTACAACTGTGCATTTTTGTCTAGAAAAACTCAAAAATTTCAATCGCCTCACAGTAGAGTCTACCAGTATTGTATTCACTAGAAATCCCGAAAATTACCCACCTGACGTTCAGCAGCAGCAGCTATCTACGTGCAGAGTATCCACTTCAGGCAATGAATCGCCGCGTCCTTCTTCGGCACGTGATCTGAAGCTTCCAGGTCAAAGAGTGTAATCAACAGCAACAGCTTCCACAACCTCGTCAACTCCCAACCACCACACAACATCTCGTCCATCGGTAATCAAACCCATCGAAATCTCGAACTCACACTAAGTCCCCCCTGAGCTTGAGTTATTGATAACACCTCAAGTTCCTCGATTCGACGCGATCGCCGAGACCATCACAGGCTAGGTCATAAAGGGCGCCCGACGGACGCTTGAGTAGTCGATATGCCTAGCAAGACCCCCCATACCAACGGCAATGAACCAGTCGAGAATGGAATCAATGGTACAAAGGACGTCGAGATGAAAGAAGATGCGCCAAATCCCTTGAAGGGAGGAAAGGGCAAGAAGTTGAAGGAGGGTGAGGAAGAGATGACGGTGGTCGTGCCGCCATCAAAGGGCTCCAAACTTTCCGCTCCACCGCAGAAGGATACGGATGGAGACGTTGCTATAGATGGCGAGGCGGCAGGAGAGGATGATGGGGCAGTCAAAGTTGATCCAGTTACCCAGGCTATATCAGGTACGTGGACATGTGGCTCATCTGCCGTTTTCTCAATCTAGTCTGCTAACGTCCGCTGTCATCGGGCAGATATCAAGAGCAATTTCCCATTACTGGAGCGCGCTGTTACCTTGTTCGACGCAAGATTTACCCTTCGAGCTCTGAGATCAATCTCATCCATCCGCAAACGCCTCACACCAGATATCCTCGCCCAGGTTATCACTGAGACCTATCCTTCAAACAGTCCTGCTGCTAGATCTTTGTTAGTTGCACTCGACCGAGAAAATGCTATATTTGCAAAGCCGAGCTCGACCGAGATGGAAATCGACTCGGATTCAAAAGTAACCAAGAACGGGAAGAAGGAACAAAAGGACATCATTCCAGAGGTCGACATCTTCCTTGGAATTCTTACACAAATCTACTATCTCGACAACAAGATTACACAAAAGGGAGTGGTCTTCTCGGCACATCTTGCTGAGCGCATACACTCGCTGAACCGACGAACATTGGATTCGCTTTCTGCTCGCGTTTACTTCTACTACTCGATGTTCGCAGAGCAAATGCACCCACTCCCTCCTTCGCCCGCTTCGCCCGTCGTGTCTCTCCGCCCCGCCCTTCTCTCTGCTCTGCGAACAGCTGTTTTGCGAAAAGATGTCGACACACAATCTACAGTCATCGTTCTACTACTACGGAACTATCTCTCCACATCCCACATCACTCAAGCCGATCTCCTTGTAACACACACCAAATTCCCTGACAACGCATCGAACAACCAGGTTGCGCGATATTTATATTATCTAGGTCGTATCAGAGCCATCCAATTACGTTACACTGAGGCCCAACAGCAACTCACAGCAGCAACACGAAAGGCACCATCGAGTCCGAGCGCAGCAGGTTTCTCCCAGAGTGCAACAAAGTTGAAGCTAGTGGTTGAACTATTGATGGGCGACATTCCGGAACGTGCGACCTTCCGTGTTGCCAGCATGGAGCGTGCCTTGGAACCATACCTACAACTTGTTCAGGCTGTACGAGTTGGGCTTCTGGGAGAATTCGAAACCACCATCAAGCAACACAGCGAGACCTTCCGACGGGATGGAACCTACACCTTAATCCTCCGCCTCCGCCAGAACGTCATCAAAACTGGAATTCGCATGATGTCTTTATCCTATTCGAGAATCTCTCTCCGCGATATTTGCATCCGATTGAAGCTGGAGAGTGAAGAATCTGCAGAATATATTGTGGCAAAGGCGATCCGTGATGGTGTCATCGAGGCTTCCCTAGATCGAGAGCGAGGATTCATGAAGAGCAAGGAGGTTGGAGACGTCTATGCCACCAGAGAACCCGGAGAAGCTTTCCATGAGCGTATTCGTGCATGCCTCGGTCTGCACGACGAAAGTGTTAAGGTACGTTACATTTTCCATTATAATGCTTGTACATGGTGACTAACAATTTTCCAGGCAATGCGATTCCCAATGAACCAACATCGGTTAGAACTTAAGAGCGCCCAAGAGGCACGGGAACGCGAGCGCGAAATGGCAAAGGAGATTCAAGACGGTGATCTTGACGAGGACGACCTCGGCGGAGAGTACGAGGGTATGTAAGATGGCTGTGTAGGATGTGTGGGGCTTGGGATGATGCGGAATGGCGGCGGGCATACGCAAACAATATGTACACAAGGTCTTTCGAATTCACAAAGCATGGGGCGGGCGGCGGGTTGTGCAATCAATAAACCTGGGCGCAAATTCGCATAACGATGGATTTTGCCATGGAAATGAGGAGTGGCTGAGGGCAGCTTTTGGTTCTGGTGTTTTGGGGGAGGAAAGGAGGGGGGTTTAATGACCTTTTTTCTCTTCTGCGGTGGCACTGGATTAATCTTGTCTCCCTGCTACTCAGATGTATCAACCCTTTCTTTTTCCTTTCCCCCTACCTTTGTTACTACTACCTTACTTTATCGAACCAACCAATGGATTCCCTCTTTTCTTGTTTGATTTTTTTTTTCCTTCTGGGTTTTGGATGGGGTGGGTATGATAGACACATTCATCATGGCATATTTTCATTCTGGGGAGAGAAGGCCAGGCCAAATGCATGTTGTGTTGTCTTTCTTTGTGTTGTGCTCTCTGATGAGCTTGTGCTATTATTACTAGGCTTCTTTTCTTCTTCTTTGGGGCTTGCTTCTACGACTTCTTTTATTTTCATATTTTTACTGTATACTTTTCTCTCTTACCTTGATGCTCTTGGTATGACTTGGTCGTCTTATGTGAGTGTGTTGTGTGTTGTGTGTGACAGGGTCTTTGAACAGCTGCTCTCATCTTATACTCTGGATGAGTGAGAGGTATGATTTGATATGATGTGAGTCATGTTTTGCTTTTGTAGATATGACTGAGTTTCATGGGGACTCTGTGAAGTTTATATACGAGTATACACCTAATGATTGCTTATCTTGTTCCATTTTGAGTTGTTGAGTTTGGGAAATGGGCTGACTTTTTTTTTCATTTGTGGACGTAAGTGGGGTTGATATTGGAGATCATGTAGTAGAGTAGGCAGTATTTGCGTAAGGTTCCCTCTACCTAGGTATTCTATTCGCGAGGGACTCGTCCCATTGTACACTTGAGATGTTATCGTTCTATTGAATAGCGTAAATGATCGCTGTCCAGGGCTCTTGGGAGGTTCTGGGTGTACTATGATGACCGGGGGGTTACTGATATACAAATTAAGAAACTTGGGTTTGGATACGATTTTTGGTATCGGAATTTATCTTCTCTGGGTACTCTATTGGGAGTTATTTATATGTGTAGAGGGTACTGTACTTTTCTGCTTTTCTTCTTTCTTTTTCTCCCTTCGCGCCAAGCTGTTTGGCATCATGTGTGGTTGCCCTCAAGTGGTAGATACACACGTAGAGAATTCCGTATTTACCCTGACTTTTCTTTGCTTTGGTCCTTATTCGAGAAAATGTTATCGGTGTTTAAGTGAGGCACTTCGGAATTGGTGTGGTCTAATCCATGATCTGTAGTTGATAGGCTCTGGTCGGCTAAGAAATGGTTCAAAAGCTTAGGTGATGGGAATGTAAAGGGGAAAATTAGACGGCGTATCTATAACTTCTTTATAGAATTCGAATCATCATTCCTACCAAAGCATATTTTCATCCTAACAACGTTCGCAGTTCTCTTGAACACAACTTCCACAGATTGAAGTTACCAGTCCTCGTTACCTACCTCACTCAGGTCAATCACGTGTGAGTTCATCGCAGCTGAAAAACGTCTGCAAATACTTTGAGCACCAACACGATTCTGCATAAGTAGTTTCGAGTTTTCGTTATTAAACCAGAGGGAGGCTATGCTATGGGACTTCCGAAGGGGCTTCTCATGTTAGGACCGCATATCTCCCATACCTCCAACGGGGTAAAGACATAGATGTGGGCTACGATGTACTGTCAAACTGGTGTAGAATGCCATTCGCAACCCAATGGTAACTACACTTGAATTACCATGGATTTGTTTTGGCAGGATATCTAACAGGTAATGAGATGTATCTACACCCCGCTTCTTCAAAGTCGAAGTCAAAAATCTTCAGTACAAATCCCACTAACGTCATTTCTCGCGCTTCGTCCATCCGTCAGCACCGAAAGAAAGAAAAAAGGTGCCATGCACTCCTTCGTGAAATCAACCTACAGTAAGAGGTCATTGCGTGCAGTGGTGCAACCATAAAGTGCTGCAGTGGAAATTGTAGGGGTCAGTTGTGGTCGAGCACTTGCTGAATACGAGATATTGCACGGTTTTTTAATTAAAAGTTATTGTTTACGATGCAGCTAAGTTGTGTAGAAATCGTAACATCTTGGTTGTGTTGATGGTTCGGTGGATGATGTGAGTTGCGGATTCAGCGGAGTGGGAACCACGTGGCGAGAACACTCACGAACGACTCGGAACAAGCAGAGATGCAGGTGGCTGGAATAAGCGAGTTTGGGTGCTGGTTTCTATATTGAGGAAATGGGAATCAGGGTTGAAGGCACGAGAATGTAAATTGGTTTCGAGAGAAAGGGTCTGTCATCGAAGCCTTCTTTTGCTACGGTAATATATTGCCCGTCACGGCGTCACTGTTTCGTTGATGTTGATTCCCTGAGGTATCTTCACGCGGTATTGGAACCACGTTGGTGATAGTGATAGGTACCAGCCCCACTGAAAATATTTGCTGCTTATTGGAGTTCGGAGTTCGACGCTGATTGGTCAAAAGACAACCATTGCATATTCGCTGCATTGAAAACAATAATTGGCTTTGATTCTACTTCTTAAAGAAATTAATGATGGTGGTCGGAGAATTGGGAAGAATACGGAGTACGTGAGCAAAAGAGCCTGATGAATGTCATCTTGGGGATAAGTGACAAAATACTTTTATTTGGCACATAATCAACTAGAATAAGTTAAATGAAATTAGATTATGTCATTAGCTTATTAGGTATCATGTGTTCAACATTGAAAACTCCAAAACAAGCCGGAACCCATTGCACAACAAGGAGACTCGTCAATTATAAATTATTGCCATAAGAACTTTTCAAGAAACGTATCCGAGGTATCGGCAAACATCATAACAAGCAGTCTTAAGACTTTTCTCAGTCTTCCACCCCAGTTGAACCCAACTCTTGTTTGGTTCCGCAATACAAACGCCAACATCTCCTTCTCTCCTCCCCTTCTCAATAATCGGAATTTCTTTGCCCGAGACTTCTCGCATCGAACTAACAATATCCATGACACTATTCCCAGTTCCCGACCCAAGATTGAAGACATGGTAACCAGTCTTTGCACCCGGGGCAGTGCACCATCTGAGAGCCGCCAGATGTCCCATGGCTAGATCCGACACGTGGATGAAATCTCTAATAGCTGTTCCATCCGGAGTATCCCAGTTAGTGCCGAAGACACTTAGAGCCTCCAGCTTTCCAGACATGGCTTTGACAACAATAGGCATCAAGTTTTCGCCGCTTGGGTCCTCGCCGAGCTTGCCACTTTCATCGGCGCCGATGGGGTTGAAGTATCTCAGAGCGGTGATATTCCATTCGTTGTCGCTGCTTGCAAGATCGTTCAGAATAGCCTCACAGACCCATTTGGTTCGCCCGTATGGGTTGGTAAGACCATAGCAGGAGGTGTTATCCGCCATTGATTCGGTAAGGCGTGCACCTTTGTTTGCAAGTTCGCCGTACACG
The DNA here is from genome assembly GCA_900536425.1 of Hymenoscyphus linearis. Lineage (NCBI taxonomy): Eukaryota > Fungi > Ascomycota > Leotiomycetes > Helotiales > Helotiaceae > Hymenoscyphus > Hymenoscyphus linearis. The sequence continues at coordinate 23,484 of UNPR01000055.1, forward strand.
GTTGCGGAAGAGGAGAAGATGAGGTTTTTGATGTTGAAGTTTGCAAGAGTGGTACAAAAGTCAACGAGCCCAGCAACGTTGTTTGAATAATATTGAAGTGGCTTCTTGAAGGATTCTGCGACTGATTTATAGGCCGCAAAGTGGATAACTCCGGTAATCTTAGACTCAGTGGCAGAGTTGGGTGCATTTCTGTACTTGGAGAGGATAGAAGCCATCTGCCCTTGCTCGCGATAATCGACTTGGTAGAAATCCAATATCGGTTGGTTTTCAAAAATTCCATAGTGAGAATTCACAAGGTTGTCGAGTTTATCGAGGACACTGAGCTCAGAGTGCGAAATGTTGTCAACGATGATCACATTTTGCCCAGTCTTGAGGAGTTCCCAGGAGGTATGGCTTCCAATATATCCGAGGCCACCAACAACAAGAATAAATTCATCACTGGAGGAAGATGGAGATGTGCGAGAGTGTATATCGGAATATTCAGAATGAACGGTTGCTGGGGTGCTCGTTCTGGAAATAGGGGACGAGGAGGAGACAGAGGAGCTGTCATCGTGAGGGAAGGCGTCGAAGGTAGACATTATGATGAGATTGGCTTTTGAACTGAATAAGTGATAATTGATTGACTTGATACTGCAGAGGCAAATAACGCGTGTTGTAGAAAACAATTGTGTTGAAACGATTGCTGAATGTCCTCAACAGATGCTCTGGACTTTACTTATACTCGTTTGCCATGAGCCCTCAGGCCTTCTACCAAGAAGAACCAAATCTTACGAGCTGTAAAATATCATCCTCTGTGAGTTTGAGTTAGTCGCGGTGGCGGCGTCGCTCGGAGATGTGGAATTTCAACATGTTTGATATTGCTCTTTCCGAGGACTGGCAGGACCCGAGAATTCTTCAACCTGTCAGCCATCAAGCCACCAGACGCCTTGAAGCTATGGCCCAAAGCAATGGCTCACCACCTGTTCTATGGCACGAATGTAGGCACCCTCTGTCAATGACGTCCAAGGCTCCCATAGAACATGATTGGGTAACCTTGGGATGCCACTCTACTGCACGTGGATATCTTTCCATGATACTTTTTGTGCAGAGTTTGTAGAACATCGTTCGCAACCTATTTTGGCCTGATGCTGTCGTCAGCAATACATTTTAATATGACTTGCATTTCGTTATGATCTCCTCGGGTGTTTGGATCCCCGTGTCTTGGGCGTCGATCCTGTGGGTGCCAAATGAAAGCATTGGGGCCCGAGAAACGAAACAAGCTGTGAGCATGGTAATGTAAAGGTGAGCAACCGCCATAGCTATCAAGCTAATTCGCAAAAGAACACAAGGGAAACCAAATGGAAGCTCTAGACTAGTAGATAATACAGCTAGGGTTTCGATGCATTCGTGTCATCACAGAAAGCTTCTGCCTTCGAGTAGATATGGTACTTCCCAAAAATGTCAGACTGATTGTAAACGGCCAAGAACCGTTGACAAGCAGCCTTGGACCTAGAACAGGCGCAACTAGCCAGTCAGCTGTTCTCCCTTTTCTTTTTACCTAAAACGTCACTGCAAGCATCAGCACTACAGAGCAGTTTGACATCAGAAGCCTCAGAATCTAATGGAAATCTCACCAAAGTCTGACTCCAAGAACATTAATTGCTCAACCTGCGAAATGAAGTATTGTCCTGCTATTATTGACCTGCTCGCCAATTTGGAGGTCGTGGAAAGTATGCTTTTGTTCAAGGTGTGTCTCTTAGCCCCTTTGATCAGTATTGCTTGAATTCTACCTATCACCTTAATGATTAATTGTCTTGCAAGATTGCTCCGCTGCCAAGTGGTTTCTGGCAAAGAAGATATGTTTTGTTGTTTCGCGTTTGAAGAGCTGTGCGCGAGCCGAACTTTCCATACTGATCAAGTCAGCCTTCGTTCGTGCGGTGGATGCGATCATGCAGGTACATCAGCCCATCCCGTCATCCAATCTTGGCTGACTTCTTCAATCCCCCCTCTATTCCGGTCATCAACTAGACCACTTATGCAAATATGCCGAGGTCAGTCGATTTAGTACGTAGCTACAGTAGTGCAGCTTTCCAACACACCACCCAGTTTTTACTACGGTACTCTTCTAGGAACGAATTGTGAGAAGTTAGTGCCCGCAGCGCACATTAGTTACTCGATTTAAATCTCGTCCCAAAGTTTCGAGGACCTCATAATCAGTGTCTCAAATCCATTTGAGTTTATTGTAGTCTCCCTCAAACCAGATGGCTGTTTAAAGAAAACGTTGAATTGTAGGCAACATATCAGTTTCCCCAACACGAAATTTGAACTTTGCAAAACCCCACTCCTCAATTCCAGTTAATGATATTTGATATTTCAATGCCCAAACAACCAGGCCCTGTTGAGCTGAAAGCATGCAAAAGAATTCCGCGCATTAATAGATTGGGAGTATAGCTTTCCAATTGGAAAGCCTGAGCTGTCTCTTCTCAACTCCTGTCGGTCAAGAAAAATACGCAATTCTCACCAAGATGCTTAATATCAAAAGCTCTTTGATGTGAAAAGTTTCATGTTGTTATACCATCCACGGTATCTCGCTTAGCGAAGCCACCACGATGCTGGGATCCGGCTCGTATTCACCCCGCCCCACTAGTCCGCCATGGCCTTAACAAAATTACCCCAGCTTTTCCCAAAGCGGCAATAGTAATCCTCGCGCAGATCCGTGACGAACAGATATGCACCACGGTGGCGCAATTCTTGGACCAGCCGGGGCACCTCCTCTACGGGTACCGAGTGCACCATAAAACTGCATTGAGTTCGGTCATAACGCAATAGCGACGACATGCGCTCCTGAAGCGCTTTCGATTGATAGCTAGACCAGCTTTCCTCTACAACCGTTGTGATATCGGGGCCCGATTTCGTGAGCTCGGCGTCAGGAACTGTACCTGGATTATGGATGACCTATGCCGTGGCTGGTGAGTAATCGGTCTCTGGCAGAGAAGAGATGATATGATCAAGTAGATCAGATGACAAAGACGACAACATCGAACGAAGAAAAAGTACGAGAAGCTAGAAGACTTACCACACGGTCACCCAGAATTCCGGGTGTTTTCTTAATCAGGCTGGTCACATTCTCCAGGTACGTGGCTCTCTCTTCGGTGTACAAGTTGGGCGTCTCGTCAACGAAGATGCCGTGTACCGCCAAACTCATCTGGACAGGTGTTGCTGCAGAATCTGACGGTGTCGAGGATGATGATCGGATCTCTATTGTCGACCATCCCGCATACTTGTTGATGTCCTCATGGACTTCGGCTAGCTCTCTCTGGCAGTAGTTTATGCGCACGTATCCCACCAGTCTCACATTCGGAAGTAAGCTCAGCTTGCCGATTTCCCGAGAGTAGTCGTCGTCGGGTTGAGACGAAGCACCTGGTCCGTTATGTGGATTTATGATTATCACAAAAGCAACATTGGGATATGTAGAAATTCTAGAACTGTCAGTGAAACACTTCTTGGGGGGTGATGTATGACACAGTCAGAATAAAGTACGAAGTAGGGGTTAAGAAGCGGGTGTACACTTACGCTTCGTACAGGGACTTCCATGCATTTGGCAGAGGATAGATGTAAAGTGGTATCAGAACCGCAGACGGAGGAGGAGCAGAATCAGGCATCTGGTACAGGTATTGATGTTTCGTGCGACTTCGACTTGAGGGCCTGAAGATTTTAGAACTAGATGCAACGTCAGGGTAAATTTTATTGGTTTAGGGCACCTTCCATTGCGAAACAACCGTAACGCCCGGATGCACCTGCCATGTTTAAATCTAAAAATAATCGTCTTAGGTTATATAAAGCTAACAGTGCGCAAGCTGACTGCAGCCACTGAACTCGGCTGCTTTGCTATGACAATCGTAGAAGGACAACGAAAAAAGAGCCAAAAGAGCCTACCATTGATCACCCATGGAGATCACAAGAGAGAGCGGAAGTGTTATATTTCTTTCCTTTGGATGCGTTCAAATCGTGTGAGGTCCATATAAAGACTTTAAGAATACGAAGTTGGAAATCTGTAAAAGAAAACACATGAAGAATAACTATATTACAACTCTGCAAGTTTTTCCAACTTTATATCGGCACATGCGGGCTTCAGGGGTGCCTTGCCATCTCCCTCGTATGGCCAAACGCAGATCACCACAAACCCGGTGTGGGGCTCAATAATATGGGAGCACCCGTTAACCATCCCTGTCTAGAGCTCACAACCATCAGCAAATTCACCGAATAAGGCTGGTTAGCTTGCGCAACAAAGCTCACTTTGCAAGGAATCAAAATCGGGTGTAACACAGCAGATTTGGAGGACCGAACAAATGGATCAAAGCAAGCAACTGACGTTTCGTAAGATGTAAACGAGGAGATAGTAAGACACCCGGCTACTTCTTCGAGTGTACCCCGAATAAGATATTGTGCTAGAACAACAAACTGGGAGTTGTCTCAAGTACTCGACTCTTATGTTATCGAGATTGTATTGAGAAGCCAACTACCCAAAAACCCCGCATAACTTTATTGATTGTGCCAATATTTATTATTTTTCAAGTTTAGTGGGTATAAGGTTGCTTTTTCTTAGTTGTACATAAAGCAGTAGAATGGTTTCGTACAAGTAAACCAATATCTGAAGAGCTACTATACTTATGGGAACTGCCATCTGCCTTCTGCCAATTCATACATAATAGTTGATATAGCCACCCCATTTGGCCCCAAAACTTTCATAGAAGTCGACTTTTAGATCGTTAAGGAAGAACAGCGTAGAATGCTGGCTCAATTCTGCCACGAAGTTATGTATGGATTGTCTGCTGAGCTCAGGGATTGAATAAATAATATTGGCGTATCTCGATCGGGGTCCGGGTAGAGCTGATAGTAAACGTTGCTTCTGTTTGTATTGTTGATATGAGCCCTCAAATACCACAGTGAAATCTGTGCTGTCTTCGACCAGTCGAGGATCGGGTATTGTGCCAGGATTGTGGATTACCTATGAAGCGCGTGAGCACCATTCCGTAACATATCATAGGGGCGCACAAAAAGACTTACTATTCGATTTGGTTGGAATTCAGTAGAATTCTTCACAACTTGATTGATTGTCACCAGAAATGCAGAGTTTTGCTGGGAATAAACGTATGGAGCTTCATCGAAAAATATTCCATGCATGGAAATATTGGTAGTTTGATTCGAAGCCCATCCTGAATATGTATTCACATCCGCAAGCACATCGCTGATGTTTCGGGAACCGTATCCTGTTCGAACGTAGCCCACTGTTCTCACATTTGGATATGAGTTTAATTTCTCTATTTCTGGCGTGTACTTGTTGTCTGGAAACGGTAATGGGCCAGGGCCGTTCGATGGGTTAATGATAACAGTGAAGTTTAGCTTAGGATGTGCTTGAACGCTATTTCAAACAATCAGCTTCATAAGACGAGAATTAAATGGAAAGACGTACGCCTTGTACAGGGGATCGTAAGTTGTGTTGGAAGCGGGATATATATAAAGCGGTACTAGAACCGTGGCTGGAAGAATCGGGAGAAGTGAATTTTGCTGAGTGACAACAACAACAACGGGAATAACTATGATAAGAAGAATGGAGAAAACTAAAACGGTGGTTGTCAAGCACTTGCACCTGGGACTTCTCCCGCGAAATATGCGGTCGATTACACCTCTGTTGGTGTATTTGGTGCTTTTCAACATAGTGGAGAACCAGAGAGCTGTTGAAGGTTTTGACGAAATAGCAATGTGATAGACATCATGCCGAGAGTTTAAGGATTAAGAGGTTGTCATAGGTCCGCTCAGACTGGGCGAGGTTGGTTTTAGAAGAAGGGCCTAGAGGAAATTGGAAGAATGATAGTCTCAAACAAAGCCTCAGCCCCCACCCATGCACACCATCACCTCAGCCTTTCCAGCTACTTTGGAAATCAGCTCATTGTGATTTGAAATAGGAACGAAGAAATTCAATACGCAGTACCTATTACCTCGATAGTTTCGGTCGTGATCCAATGCAAAAAATCAAGAAGATGACATGGCCTCAATTAATAATTCGGGGGCCTTTTTTTCATCAGGGGTATTTTTTTCCTTAGCGAGGCGAGCTAGTACGGAGCCAGGATAAGCTGGTCATCAACATCAGACGGCACATTCTGGCTCCTGTGTCTACTCCTGTGAGACCCCAAAAGCGCCACTCGGATACTCGGCGTTTCGCCCCGCGCCAAGATCATAACGACATCCTCGATCCTCAGACGCACGTAATTAGTTTTCCAACCAAAACAGCCTCACGAGAATGGCCCCTTGGTCAAAATCCCTGGTGCCAATATATCCTCATATATCCCCAACTTGTCAAGCCACGTGTGCTATTTGTGGCTCCCGGAAAACATGTGTGAGCCATCAGCATCAAAAACATGGTTCTGGGTCACACGTACAACTCTGGCAGATTTAACAGAAAACGGAGAACGGACACAACCACCAAGGACAGAAATGGGAGCGAAGAGCTGACCTCTAACCGCGTATGTATGTAACTATTCGCCTGTGCCTGATGTCCAGCAACTAACCCTCGCTTCACTGTAGAATATACATTACTCATGCGCTTATAGAAGGCGGGTCTTCATCTGACTAAACGTGGAAACCATCCGTATTCTGAATTGATGAAATCTCATCTTCCCTTTGTCTCCGCGCGGCTCTCGTAGTTCGTAGACCTTTATATAATATTTAACAGGTATTAATTCCACCCGTTTTTTGAGCCTGACTGTAATAGTCACTCTTATATTTCAGCTTGACTCGGCCCTTGCGGATCACTTGACAACATTTGGCTCGCCCAACGATCTCCTTCATTCAATGTTGCTAGGACCGCCAGTTGCAAATGAGGAGATTGACAAGAATGTTTCGATGTTGACGTGTGAGTCTTCGGATGGCCCGTTGGTTGCCCCCTGTTCTCGCCCTGGTAATATGCATCCCAGGTTCCGAACTCGTAGAAAGCTTAGCCCCCGACACCTAAGTCTCAACTTTCCCTATTAAGAACAAAGACGCGGGAACTATCAGTTAAGGATTCTGTATCGGGATCACTAAATCGTGTCAATAGCACGCCAGAGCATGTCCCCTGGCCCTCCGAAGTGGTCTCTATGCCGCTTCGGGAGGAACAAAGTTCTTACTTCGCATTGTGGCTTTGTCATAGGGCCATATTAGCCAGTGCCGTATATGGGTCATGAGCGTAGAACCAATAGTTGCAAGGGACCGACTCTAAGGCCCAGCTGCCATTGACGCCTTGCCTAAGCCCACAGCAAAATGTTGCCGTAGATAGTTTGTGGAGGCCAGACACGGACCTGCGATCTCTAAGCACTCCAACCATTTTTTTTTCAGGTGGGTTAGTCCGGCTTAGAAGTGGCAAGCTTGTAGCCACTCTCTCGTTTCCATGAGCTACCCTTTCATTTGTATGAGGAGAATAGACCTCATTCTTTTCAACCTGGCGTTTTCCAAAATTCATTCCTTTCATTTTAATCTGGTGCCTTTATTCTTTGTCTTTTGGTTGTCTTGTTTGCTGCGGCTCCCCTCGTCAATATCATGTCGAGCCAAAATGGCCATTCGTGGCATGACAACATTATCGGAGTGGAGATTGATGGATGGGATGAAATGATACATGACTGGTGGGATTTGGTATGTTGGAGAGAATTGTTCCTAGAATTGGAGTTGTGTACTGATATTGAGATGATGTTTAGTTTCTTGCTGGTCTCACACTTGCTACTTTCCTTGTCGGCCTTGGTTATGTCATCTATCGTATGAGCATCAGACTAAGGGCATATCTCGCAGTAAGTCATGATCAAAAACGACCCTGGCAGCATTTTGACTGATATTTATTCGCAAACAGACAAGAAAACAGATCACTCGAGTGTCGAAGGAAGTCTCGCAATTGTTTAGTGAGCTCTGTAGGAAAAATCAGCTGCGATTCCCATCTTCCGACAATAAGGAAGGACCAGCACCTAAATCATTTGGTGTTTTCACTGGAAGTTTCAATAATCCTCCCACGGAATCACAGCACCGACTTTTGACTAAATGGGATATACTTATTCTCAACCCCCTTAGTTCGGGGGTGTTGGAAGCCATTCCTTCGGCCACCTCCAAGGAGATCATCGGGCGACTCGATGTGGGAATGCTTGTAGATGTTAAGCGTTCTCTAGAGCCTGCTAAACTCGTACCATCATTGAAAGCATTCAATGATCTTCTTGTGTCGTCGTTCAAACGCCCACGCGATGCGCAGACCCCTTTCACCGGTGCCCTCCTGGCGAATGGGCAACAGCATTTTCCTCCAATTATTTTCAACGAACTTGTCAAATACATACATTCTCTCGGCCTGGACGTGTACCTCGAGGTAGATCCGCCCATATTCTTAAGCCCGCAAGAATGCCGGGACATCAACTTCTCTCTTTTCAAGGGTCTTGTTTGTCGAAATGGAACAATCTTGCCGAATGGTGAACGCCGCAACTACTTCCAGATGACTGACTTGCGGTTACCCCTCCGAGCACTGGCAGCACAAACAACAGGTGCCACAGTAATGATGTGGGAGGCCGTGGAGAATCACGTGGAGATAGATCATGCCGTAGTTACTCGCAGCTACAATTGGTGTCGATTCAGCAGCGCTCTTAGTTGGGTCGGTCACAATATTGCGACGTTGGATGCCGATTATGCGGAAGCTCATACTATAGTGGGTGAGCCACTCGGTGCGTTGATGTGGCTAAAGAGTGAAAATACAATGGAGGCACAAAAGACCTGGAACGCAAATGACCGAGTAAGTGCGGGCAGGAACACGAATATGAAGCAAGGAGTAGCTTGGGCTATATAAACTTTATGGTTTGCTAACACTTTTCTTCTTTGCAGATATCCCCTGAGGCAGTTGGCGATCATGAGATATATTCTTCCCTGGAACAATTCATACCTGACTTAAAACACAGGCTATCACTGGTCTCTGGCAAGCAGGAACATGAGCGAAACATAAGTCAATCGACAAATACCACAACGACAACGGACAGTGGCAATTTTGAATGGCCGTGGCGACTTTACGACTCCCCAGCCAACGCAATACAGATCCATTCCTCCTCCCATGAAATGGATGGAACTGGATTGGGATGCTTCCAGCTCGGCATTGTAGCCTCATCAACAGCCTTTACAGACCTCGTACAGACACAAAATCGTCTGAAGGATATGGGAATGCTCGATTGCTTAGAACCCCAGGAGTTGAACAGGATGGCTGAGCAACTACAGAATTTGTATGACGATCAGTCATTTCTCGATATCTCATTTGAGGATTCACAAGCTATCAAGGATTTGATGCGTCTCCTGGCAGCGAACAAAGGGGACGATAATGATCGACTTAGAGTCTATGTTGGACTAGACTCTGGGTTTCGAACCAGCTCAGATGCCACCTTCTGTCAGTTTTGGGGTCTATATGACTACGATCCTTTGTCCGCAAGAATGAATATCTTCATTTCGGGAAGAACGAAAGACCGCATCGGCACCATTTTGCATACTTTCATGTCGAGTAAGGATTGCTCGCGAGTCCAATGTTTTATGGCTGAGATTACGCTCTCCGATAGACTGGGCACGCTGCCCGAAACTTGGGCACTATCACCACGAATTGTTCAAGATCTGGAGCAGTTAACTCCCACTGAGGCAATTCTTTTCATGCAACGGATGGAGTATTCTTGTCTGAAAGACCACCCTATGCTCGCAGCAAATATAAGATCTTGCTGTGAGTATCAACTCCTGGAGGTTCCATCACTCACTCAGCTGAAGGCTCTAAATGCCACCGCTTACGTCCAGAACAAAATATCCGCTGAAGACTTGGTGGAATCCCGTCTCAGGTGGTACCGCGACAATAATTGCGATTGCCCGGACTCGGCAGCAGCACTCGCACTCTTCAAAGAGATGGAGCCGCGTGTTTCATCGATCCTTCTGGGAAGACAGGCGGAGTTCATTGACAAGCTCGAAATTGTGCTTCAAACTGTGCTCCGGAAGCACCAAATCGACGCCAGTGCAGATATCTTTGCATTGTCCATATTCTGTACTTTCCGAAAACTGGCCATCAATGAGGTCTTTATGGAAATCATGGACCGCAATCCACTCCCAAGTCCTGAGACTGACCAAGCTGCCTGTTTTGCAGAGATGTTTGCCCTTGGCTCAGGCTGTGAATCTTACCTTGGTATGACACCAAATGCTGTAGGAAGGATCCTTTCAGAAAGGTTGTTTGCATACTACCGGCTCAATCAACCGCCGCAGCAAGATGATGCTGCCACGGAGCAACCATCTTCCTACTCGGGCAACATGACTGATATCGATCCGAACTATGGAGGGACCCCCAAGATGTCATGGTACCACCGAATCACTTTCTTGGGTATCTTTGCAATTCCGGCCTTCATTGATATCATGCTGCTTACGACTACCGGTAGAGGACTTTATCTCACTACCTTTATGGCCAACGACGAGAAGGAAATGGCAACGATAGCACTAATGGTAGCTTTGCTCTTATGTGGTGCCACTGGAACTTGGGTCGCTACCGGTGGAAGTTACTATCTGTATTCCATGACATTCCCAGCAATGAATATGTACGTCCTTACTCGCTTTATTGCTGGGTTTGCGGTTTGCTTCTCAACCGGTATTCTGGCATTGATAATTGTCGGTGTCACAAGAGGATTCTACGCTGGATTCGTGTTTTTCGCGTATTTCGTCCTCCTTAACATATACCTTGTGCTGCTAGCGGCTCTCTCAATCTACCAGTTTCCTGGATTTTCTTTCCAGTCGGGAAGAACAGTGGTTATAACTCGGATACCGATTCTCGTTATTTCACCCATCATCACGATCTGGACCAATCACGATTTCTTGGTGTACATCATCGTTTTGGCAGTTTTCGTCCTCTCGCTGCTACATGGTGCCCGTGAGGTTATGTCTCATTGGGTCAATTGGTATCTTGACATACCGATTATGACTGATATTGAGATCATGAACTGGTACAAGGAATCACAAGCGTCTAAATCGGGTCTTTCGGAGAAACCTAGCAACGATGTTTTCAAGCCTCTTGAGAGTTCTCTGCCACGGAGAGCTCTTCACGCAGCAATCTTGCAAGAACATACTCGGCCATTTTGGAGTAGACAGGACAAGTCAACAGACGAACGGATTGTGAGAATGGCAAAAGGCTACAATGCCACGATGTTCTTAATGGACTGGTATTGCAGGTATACGAGAAGTAAGATGCCATATAAATACAGCCCAACATGGAACTTTCAATGCAAAAGCGCCGTTGAGACTTTGTGGGACATTCAGAAGGGTGTCAAACTTCACAATGCGTTTCTCCATTGGCGTAACGCAGGCAGCCAATTGGGGGCAGGTGCCCTCTACTTTGCTCTTGCGCTTCTAGATAAATGGATTACGATCTTTACTGGGGGAGATATTGTTGGTCTCTCTAACGCAGAAAACGAGCTGTATCGCTCGGCAGTGGGTCTTGGACTGGGCTATTATCTCATCGGAGCAGTATTCCTCGATGGGGTATCACAGCCTGTGTGGGCATTAGCACAAGAACGTATCAACGAGCCCATTAAATCGTTCAAATCTCTCCAAGAGGTCGTTATCAACAACTCGCAATCCCGAAAACGGCTGTATTGGCAATATCTGAGGAGATTCTTCTTCATGCATATCTTGGGGCTTTCCTTAACATCAGGACTTCTTTGGTCATTCTCCAATTCTGCGGAAAGCACAGTTATGTACCTTGCATACGTAGCATCGTATGCTGGTCTTCTTTGGTACCAATATAACCGGATCTTCACTGGTCCACTCTCTTTTACAGAACCTGGGATAGCAGTTATCGTCGGATTGGTGGTCGGTTTGACCTTACACGGAGTAAAGCCCAGATTTGAGTTCAGCTCAGTCATCGCGCTTGGAACTGCCACTTGGATAGCCGCCATTCTGTCTTTCTTCCACATTCATCTCGGAAAGCCCCATAACAAAGATACTGGTTTGCGCAAACCAAAAGCCATACATTCTAGTACTGCAATTGCTCCTCATATGCAACAGTCACAGGCTTCTCTATCTGAGATGGTCGATTCCTTCGGCGCCCTTGATAGCGAATTGCGGTTTAAACTTGATCCTGAAACGCATCCAGGCATAGAAGTGTTGGATATTTTGAGGTCGCGGAGCAAGTATAATCAGCCCAAGATTGTCACCGCTGCATTTCCCAATGCAGATGAACTGGTATCACGAACGATAGAGTTATGGCAGAGCGGCGAAGTAGTTATTGAGCTTGTGCCGATGCGTCATTTCCTTAGACAGGAAGAAAAGTTGAAAACAGTTTCCCGGGATACCAACGGGCGATTGCAACTTTTTGTCTTCCTGGGACTTGACCTTATCGATCGTGAGTGGGTGATGGATATCCGCAGGAACTGTAAAGTGTAAGGATACACGTTTCGTTACAACCTAAAATGAGATATGCTAATTGTTCTTTAGTGTTGCGGAAGCAATCGTTCAAGCAACATGTGAAGCAAGACTTGGTCTTTCACATGGCCATTCAATGTTGGCGGAGCTGTTGGCAGTGGAAAATAATGGTCAGGAACTAGCCCTCCCGGAAGGTGTTAAGCGACAACTGCAGAATTCCGCAAGCGAGCGAATGAGGGTGGTAAAAAGCGGAGACAAATGTCTTCTCGAGTATCTTCTTCTTGGTGTCGATCCAGACATTCAGTGGGATCACTTGCCCCTACATATGAGAAAGTTCCTCCTGAAACGAGCCTGTGGCGAGCATTATCATGTGTCAGACGAGCAGCTAGAATGGATGAAGCAGAATCTCTGCCAAGACCAACCAGTAAATGTCGGAGAATATGTCGCCCGTTGCAATTTGGGAGCTGCCGTAACAATGCTTACAAACGAATTTGCGACGTTACTGGAGGGCGACTTTACCGACCTTGATATTCAAGAGCCGATGGATGCAAGTTACGATATGAATCCAAACTTCGCACTCCCGCAAAGTATCGATGAAAGAGAGACAGAGCTCAGCACATTCATCAAAGGTGTGGGTAAAATGTTATATCACGCGATAACTCATTCTACAAAGTTCCTAAGCGTTGCTCTCGTTGCTGATCCAGAGTTTGCACGAGAATTGGAGTACGTCATGTATGGAAAGCCCGCCTTGGTTCGATGGGCTATGACCGGGTCTCTCACATCTGTATGGTTATTCTGCAAAACCCTTCAGAAAATAATCTTTCCCCTTGTTCTGGTAAATAATTCCACAACCTCATTTACAAGCAATAAAACTAACATCAATTCTAGCTTCACAACCGCGAAAGTATCTCTAGGCTTTATCGTGAGATGAAAGGCATCAATACCGTGATTGGAAGGAATAAGATCGATATCGAGAGTGTCAATGGACCTTCAACGTGTTTCTTTAACACTCTGCCTGACGGGACATCTGAGCTTCATCAGTACTCAGGGGTACTCAAGGAAAATCCCAAGGGGACTTGGAATTTGATGGCCATCAACAGTTACACCGATAAGATGGTTCTACGACGAAGAGAGGAGTATTCAAACCAACAGCGTACCAATGCTTTCAGGTATGAGTACCAGGATGGCAAAAAGTCGCGTTCAAAGGTTCCCCTATCAAGAGAGTGTATCGAAGGACCTCTTCGAGGGCAGATTGTTCATTACGACAAGCGAGGTTATATCACATCGGGGTCATACGTCAAAGATAACAATCTTACTCAATTCAAGTTCTTTTACCGAAAGAATGCCAAGGACGAGGATGAACTTCTCAGAGCGGAGTTTGAACTTGCTCATATGAAGATTCAAGTCGCATGGAGCGCGCCACCAGCAAGAAATCCGCAAAAGTTGGATAAATGGATCCCGTATTCCAAGGTCACGGAGGCAACCTTTACAGAAGTCACAAATGCAGATCAACATAGAGTTTATAGATGCAGATGGACCTACGAACACAAACACCACCCGACTATATCAACAACCCTTGACGGGTCCGAAGTAGATACCCCGCCTATGGTCCGACATGACTTCTTCAAGGTTTTACAGAAGCCACAAAATTGCTCCTTCGTCACTGAGAACCCTCTTTTCCTGTTCAAATCAGCCCAATCAAGCTTTTTGGAGCGATTGCTGTCTCTGAACAGAAAACACCATCCAATATCAACATCCCGTGCGAGAACACATCTTTGGAAAACCTGGAAGTCGGGGAAGAAGCTGGATGCGGTTACTGCCAGATGGCTAGATGAACGCTCACTTCGTTCCGATCACGATTTAAGCCCATACTGGCTAGCTCGTGATTCAAGTCGACTTGATAAAGCAACGAATTATCTGGAATCAAGGATGGACACGATTATGGCGCGAGTCGACATCGCGTCTGATATCAGCTCGTGGACTAATATTGCGTATAAGATGAGCGATATGTTCACATTTGGTCAAGGTGGTGATGCTAGAATCAATACAAGAAGTCAGGCATCTCAGATGCTGGATACCGAAGACGAACTGCATGTTCTCGCTTTCGATACAGGAACCTGGCCTAATGAGGGTGGCGGTGTTTCTGCGGGTCGTCGAGACATGGTCAACAACTTGAATAGTATTCGATGGCATATTGTTGCTGAGAACGCTAACGATTTTGGTGTGCCAAAGTATCAAATCGAGAAAAACGTGCAGTCACTGACTGTGTTGCCACTATGGGGATTGGATTTCCTAACCCCAACCCATGGAATATTCCAAAACATCCTTGACTCAGAGGTTCAGAGGAAGTCTCATGATACACGAGACGACGATATCAGGAAACAGTTCATTCCTATTCTCAAGACACTAGTTAGGGGTGCACGAGCCATCAAAATCGACCGTCAGATGATAGAGGAATGCACCAAAGCGCTCGTTGATCTCAACACTTACTTTGAATCAGGTCGGCACTGGGGTGATGTTTGGCTGAGTCCAATTGTCAAGCAAGCTTGGCGAGAACTCTGGCTTGCCGAACATGTTGAAAATGCGAGACCAATCGAAGAATGGTTACACGCGGAATGCCCTACATTACTTCATCTTGATAACGCCCTGAACATGTGGCATCGCTGTAAGTTAAAGCCCTATTATCCCTTATTTCTATCATTATGTGTGCCATAAACTAACTCTATGGCCTCATAGTATTGTTCGTCTTCTCCATTCCCATCCCCGAGAAGATTCCAGATATCATTCAGGCATCCCACCATTTTGCCGGTTCCTCCTACGGTATTGTCTGCAAAGTGAAGCGAAACGTTTCCTTCCATGTCTGGGATCACGGTAGCAGTTGGAGAGAAATAAACGTGACCCTCTCTTCTGCTATGTCTCTCGACTCGCCATTCGTCGGCAATACTCTCATTGGACTTTCCCGTCTTACTGCACTCCTCACACTGCACCATGCGGATGTTGTACTCCCTTGTGCTGACTTTTTCAACCCCGGATGGGAGTGTGAAACCGGAACACGCGAAGGTTCCGTTGAGCATCGTCGTTCCTTCATGCGAAAGATTGATCCTGTGGTTAATGGAATTTGTAACATGGAATCTTTCAAGCCAATTGAGAAGATCAAGTCAGCGGTCCCTACGGTTGTTATGTTGTCACATGTTCGGTATGTATATTATGATTCTATCCGGATGTACTGTACTTGGTAGCTAACTCGCTATTTAGCTTCGTGAAAGATATCAAAACGGCTATCTTGGCTGCCGATATTATCATTAATGACTGGGGATTCACAGATTATTGCCTTCATATCTACGGAGATATGGAGAAGGCACCAGCGTACTCGGTCGAATGTCAGGAGATGATCGCCTCCAAGTCACTTGGAGAAAAGGTCATTCTTAAAGGGATGGGCAGTCCATCTCAAGTTCTCGAACATGCCGTAAGTCTTTCAGTACCCTGTATAGTATTCTTTTATCCTAACCTTCGCTTAGTGGTTGTTTTTGAATTCTTCTATCTCCGAGGGATTGCCTTTAGCCATGGGTGAAGCTGCCTTGACAGGTGTACCAGTTGTCTGTACCGACGTCGGTGCCTCATTCCGTGTCGTTACAGATCCAGTAACAAACAAGAGATTCAGTGCAGTCGTCGGACCCAATGACGCTCAATCCCTTGCTCGAGCCCAGATCAATGTTCTCGGTCTTCTGGACGAATGGAGTCAATACGCCGAAGACGAGCCTGGTTATCGCCCCAAAATGTCACTGGAACCCAACAAGGAAGAAGTCATGGCCATCCAAGCACGAATGTACGAGAAAGCAGAACATCGTCGACGACTCGGAATGATGGGTCGTGCCAACGTGCTCAATTCTTTCTCCGAAGGCAGATATCTGAAGCAACACGAACAATTACTTTGGATTGGAAAGAGTCAAGCGCCTGCATACCGCACTCGTCGTGGAATCACCACTTTCGCTCGTGCAAATTACGGATCGAGGTACAGTAATTGTCCTTCCGTGTTCAATAGCGCACCTGGATCTAGCCGGTCTAGCTTCCGGTTGAGTAAATATCAAGCTCATAGGAGCAGTGCTCCTAGTGGGGGCAGTTCGCTTCGTGCGCCGAGGATGGCTGGATATACGAAGAGTTATTCCAGTTCCGTGACGATGTTAGGTGACAGGTGATTGTTTTAGTACGTTTTGTTATATGTATATCAGGGAAATGGAGTTGGACTGTAATCTTTAAATTTTACTTGTACTGTACTATTATGTTGTTTTTATATCAGAACACATAGATTAGATAAAAGATTTTCGATAAGGCGTTGGGTTTCAACAAAGCATTATATCTATCAACAAAACTGGGCGTCTTGCCTCACAAATGCATTATATTTTGAAAAAGTGAACCCCCCAAACAGGACTATGCTTGGTCATACCCTCCAAGATATTGGAGTCTAAGAGTACGTCTCCACTAACAATACCTTCCCTTTACTCTAGCAGCTCTAGCTAGTATCAATGCATCAATATATATGTAATGCATCATAGCCACACGAAAGATAAATATTAAGCGTCTCATCATTATCATCATTCCCCTCTTCTCTTCATCTACAACGTAACTCCATTAGGTACGCCCCAAGCAAGCTGTAATAAACATCTAGATGTGCTGTATCCCATCTACCCACCCCAACATGGCCCATGAAAGAAAAAGAACTCGCCTATTTATGCTATCCCTATGTACACCTAATCGCCGTCCCAAAAATATCGCAAAACGAAAAAAATTAAAAGCAAAGAAATCTCAAAAAAGAACATTCATCTCCTATCAATTCCAGCATCGCTCTCTACATCATCATCGTCATCCTCATCGTCTTGAGTTTCGCTACCTTCCCAATCCGCGCCTTCGAGTTCTTCCCCTCGGATACCGAAACTAAGCAGCCATCCGATAAATGCGATGCCCCCGAAGAGGCCCCATGCCAGTGCCTCTCCTTTGTGTTTAATGCGGGTCGAGAGGGAGAAGAGACCACCAGAAACGAAGGGACCTACGGCGCGGCCCGCTGCAGAAAGGGTCTGAGCGAGGCCGTTGAGCGTCCCAAGAACCGAGTGGTTGGGTGCTGAATTCGTGATCTAAGAAAACGGATTAATATTAGATCAAATATACCAACAAGCACTGAAGGGTGTTAAATACCAGTAAGAGTGCACTTGTCAAACCGCCAACCGAGGCGACCGTCTTCAACAGCAAGACGAATCCAAGCTCAAGCCATAACCAGGTCTCGCCAGACCCCCAGCCAAAAGGAGCTGGGGAATCCCGATACCCTACCCAAGGCATTATCATCATGGAAACGAAGAACAAAAACAGACCTGCCCTGTATGTTGCTTTGTTACCCATCTTTTCTTTTAACCTCCCGAAAACACCAACTTGGAAAACAATAGTGATTATTCCAGCAAAAGAAAGTGATAGACCTATCTCTGAAGTCGTAAGTTCACGACCAGTCGGAGCTGGGGCTTCTCCGAAAATGGGATATAAACAGTTGAAGGAGATATTCGAAAGTTGGAAAATAAGATACGTGCCAAGCAGGAGCATCGTATTTCTGTTGAGTGTTTCTTTACCAAGATGGCCATTGTTGTGAGGAAACAAATCAGGAACAGATAGCAACGAGTGGTTTTCACTATCAACATCTGATGTGGAATCGTCTGTCGCTTCGTCCATGGCTCCATCGACTCTGTGCCGCGAGTCTCGATGTCGTGCATCTCGATGCAAGTGTCTACGAAGATATGTTGGACGTCTAGCGCCCCCAGTAAATTGCCAAATCCAGCTAAACAAATATGTAACTCGTTTTTGGAGGGATGGCAGATCTTTTGCTTCTTCCAAACTTTCTTCTAAGAAAAAGCCTGTGAGAACGAGGTCAATGAGCAAAATCGCGGCGGAGCAGAGATTGGGTAACAGATACGGGTATGCGCTGTCGTGTGATACCAACAAGCCTCCCAGAGCCGGACCAGTAATGCCTCCAATTCCATATATCACGGGAAGGTATACAAAGGCTTTGCTTTGGTTACTTCGATCCGTAATCTCACCCAGACAGGTACTCACCACTCCCTGGTTCCCGTTGACCAGGCCCATGAAGGCCTGTACCATCACCGCCTGCCACAGCGTTCTACAGAAGCCAAAGGCCACGAAGCATGCTGCTGTCATCGCCGTTCCCATCATCACCACAGGCTTTCTTCCTATCTTGTCACTCAGCCACCCCCAGAAGAAATTGGTCGCAAATTGTGCCAGCGCGAATGAAGACCCAATTATACCCACGTAGAACCCCAAACTTTCCACATTGACTTCGGGGAAAGTCGAGGTCATCTCGGGGAGGTAAGGCGATATGGAGTTGAACGCCGTCTGCTCTGCTAAGGCTATGACAGCAAGGATTGCCAATTGCCGAGTAGGAAGGGGGGAGCTCTGATGCTCATCTTCTTCGCCAGGCTGATGTGGCGGATTCGCAGAGCCATCGGGATAGCCTGAAGAACCGCTTGGTGATACTGGTGGTCTCCCGCGGGACTTTGGGGGAGGGGTGGGAAAGGTTTGGTAGTGGAGGGTTGAGGATTTTCGGCGATCGATGAGGCTAGGCTTTTGTAAATGACTGCTACTTCTGGAAGCCATTGCAACACTTTCGTCGCGAATCGATTCCCCCTTTTCGAGCACAATTGTTGAGCTCTTGATGGCGACTCAGGATTGAGGTTCGACAAGACTCGCTCGTGTGAGGTTGCGCGCGTGTGGCCTTCTGGTGGAAGGTAGAGCCGGTGAAGCTGGAGAGGCGAGGGAAGGAAGGACTAGGAATTCCTCTATTGATACATGTGCCGTGAGGTAAGGAGTGAGAGTGAGGCAATGGGTGGAGATAGTTGGGGGTTCTCTCTGCTGTCTATTCCATGGTCAATTCGCCGGAGGCGACGAAGGGATATAGGGATTTTTATATGTTGTGGTTGTGGTTGAAAGGTGGGAGAGTAGTCATAAGGTCAAGGTCATATTCAAGTAGAAGGTCCCCTCTGCAGGCTGTGGTGGCTGTAGCTTGTTGCAGCGCAGCTTACCTACAGTGATGATGTAGTTATGTGGGGGGGTTTATCCGGTTGTATATCGGGTCTTCGGGTCGCTCCCGAAGCCATGGCACCCCCCATGACAGGCCCAGGGGCTTGCCCAGGCTCGCCAGAAAAAGCAGACACAGAGCGCTTCAGGCGGTGGAAGGCCACACCACATCACCAACCACGTCCATCATATATATATCTATATGTGAGATTAATATTGCTGAATAGGGGCGCTTATTATTTATGGTAAGAGTGAGTGAACTGTCACCCCTACTGCCACGATAGTGTGTTTGCGTGGCAAAGGTACCTCCCACTGCTGCTGACTCGGCAAAAATGTTAATGCCTTCAGGTTGGGGTTTAGGGTTCACCGAGCAAGATTCTTACAGTTCATCATCAATTCACGTTCACCTCTACCTCTAACTATTCTCATTATTTGAAGATTCAAAATTGGTAGGTATCTGCAACTGATTCTACTCTCCTAGGAATCGATCACTTCTCAAGTTAGATATCCAGCCTGTCCTTACTCCACCCTTCCAGAAGTTCCACATGACATAGGCATAACTCTAACAATAATCCTATGCCGCTTTGTGACCCATACCCCCTAGAGTCCAGTTCTACATCCGCAACGCCCGAACCTAATACTATAAGAATCAGGATTAGCAACTCTCGTCCAAAGCCCCTTCTCTATGATTGATAATTTAAATACAAAAATACATACATGCATTTTGGAACATAACCCGGGGAACAACTATTACTAGGACAATCTGCATCGGATGTGCACCCGGATGCAGGTATAGCCACTGCTACGCTGAAGAGCGTTAGAGCTGTCAGGACAACTTGGAGGATAGAGTAACGCATATTGAGCGTTGAAGTTGGTTGGGTTTATGGAATTGTCGGATATTGGTAGATTGTTGAGGCTGACGCTGGACATCCAGACACGTAGGTGATTGAAGTTCCTTATATAGACAATTGACACCCGGGGAAAGCGAAGACTAGGAAGAGCTGAAACGCTAAGTGGCCTGATAACCACAAACTTAAGTTACGTCCTCTTTGGCTGGGGATGTAGTTCTGAGTTCACCCATACTAAATAGAGTTTAGTATTCTATAAAAGACTACATTTGTACCGAATCACAACAACGATTCACTCGTGTATATAATCTGAAGGAACTATTACTCCGAATGTAGGAATTTAGCTATACTCGAAATGCACTATATGAAATAGAAGTGATAATATTTCCGTGAACTCGACCTTATAATCTCTACTCGCTTCTTCCACCTTACTAATAACACTACTACTATATACTACTTTTATACATATACATATTCCTATACAATCTATCTATTACTATAGAGACTTTTGATTTTATATCAAGGTATTAATAAAGTTAACAAAAGTGGTAGAAGAAGGTAGTAAAATAAAAGGTAATAGAATAAAACATTATTTACTAGGTAGTATTATAAATATTATAATATCATATTAGCCAGTAAACATTGATCCCAACGATATTTAGTACAAATATATCATTAAGTTTTATTAGCTAAGCGAATAGACTTTTCCTGTAAAGTAAGTTTCCACAAATTTAGAGTACGCTACTGTACCAAATTTACTAAACTCTGATAATTCTGGCCAAACAGGGCCGTTATACTCTCGGTCGTTTTTCATTTTTACTGCGTCATACGAAGTATATATAATTATTGTAGCTTTTTCGGCGTGGGTGTACCCTGCACTTTGTCCTAGGCGAAATGTTGTTGGCATTTCCCATTCGCTGCTTCAGTTTTAATGCCACAGAAGTATTAACAAATCTTTAGTAGAGGGTCTGGCTAATTGAAAAGGTTCGACAGCTGTCCATTAAATAGATATAATAAATGAAACGAGGGAAAACGATGGGTATTGAAATTAAAGCAGGTGTAATGGATTATATTAAACGGACTGATATCGACAAAATTAAGGGTATCATGCACAAACGAGTCAGACGGGGGACCTGCTGCTTCAGTTTTGGCTTTGAATGGCTTTTATATCGTATACCTTTAGATGTACTACAGATTTGCTAGAGGGATCAATGATCGTAGTTGCAAAAAGAACATGTCACATTAATATATACTCGAATATCGCGCACAGAACGGACATAAAAATACTGCAAGGAGTTTCGATTAGATCAAAAGACCTAATTATTTCCATTTCCGTAAACTTTGATTTGACACTGTTGAATTGTCTACATCCCTATATCCTCCCATTATCCACCCTCCCAGGAAATCCAAATCACATAGCCGTAAGATCAAAACCCAAAAACTCCACACACCACACCCATTCACAGCACCATACTATTTCAACCTAGTTCAGCGGAGGATTTGAACATCCACAAGTGCCACCAGTCCTACAGCAATTCACATCAGCACCAGTATCCGGATCTGCCTTTGAAAAACTCTCTCAACAAAGTAAAACCAAAAGCAAAAACACTTACTTGCACACTTTCAACCACCCAGGAGAACAAGTCGTATTCTCACAATCCGCAACAGTCTTACACCCCACCGCCTCCGCTGCTCCAAAGAGCGTAAGAGCCGTAAGCAAAACTTGGATTACAGAGAATTGCATTCTGAGGATAAGAGAGGATGTTTGGTGATATTTGAGAAAGAAGAGGATTGTTAAATCTGGGGACTATAAGATGGGTAGAGGTAGATTCAAAAGTGCACTGGTAAATTCAAGTGAGGTAAGGTAATACGACTTAAATCAATAGCTGGCGGTTGGAGGTCGAAGCTGTATATATACTAGGTTCTCTGGCCAGACTCGAAACTCGGAACTAGCCTCGCATTTTACACTTTCACTCCCAACCCTACAACAAAACGTCTTTTTATATGTAGTCGCACCAACTAAAGATTTAAATCATTATCACTTATAATCTCGGCGGAATATACAGTAAGTACTGAAATATGTCATTGAAATTTATACCAGTAAAAAAATAGTAACTTTACCAACGTGGCTTTCCAGCCATTCACTATATAGAGATCTACAACGCCTACCTAGTAAAAGTAAATTATCGCCGAACAAAAGAGAGAATAGAAAAAAAGTTTAAAAAAAAAATGTAAAAAATGAGGGTGCAAAAGAAACATGGCTCACAAATATCACATCCTCTACTAGAGCAGAGTAGGGAGTGTCCCCGAAGGGTGGACTCGAAACTCATCTTTCGCATGGATAATACCGTTAAGCTAAGGCGGGTTTGTTTCTTAGATACCCCTCAGCTTAATGTTGGTTATATACCACTGTTAGAGAGACCGGCACGTGACCTGTACCGTGCACGTTAGAAGGGGATATAGGTGGCATTCTCTTCTATAGAACAGTGCTTTACGCTATTTCCATGCGCCATTCCCTGATAATCAAACTGCTGCAGCGCTGCTAGCCTGCTACAGTACTCTATATCTCCCTTCATATCGAGGACTCACTAGCATCACGCTGCCATCCACGAACACAAGGTCAAAGTTAGTCAAAGGCCACTGAAAAGGGTTACAATTATTTCGCCAGGGACGAAACAGTCTTAGGAAAATCCCTACACACTTGTATTCTATGCTCAAAATGCTAGAGAGATCTATGCTATGGTTGCGAAAAAAAGGTATTCTAAGAACCTGTGACATCAAAATATCGCACAGAGAATGGTAGATGAATCCGCTCTAAATTCGGAGCTTCTAAAGTCTGCTTAAATAGGTACCCGTGGACAGGTTAAGAAAATAAGGTCACGTGTTGGTATTAAGTTTCACGTGACTTCAGTTCTACTTGTCAACCTCGGGGCTGGCGTGCCTGGAACATGGTTCCAACAGTGTACGCCGACACTTACTTCAATATAGAATATTAAGCGCCTTGCCTGCAGGTCCTCAGCCTCACTCCTCTGGTCCTATCACCAACCGATCCTCATTCCTCCCAAAAGATTCCCTTAAGCTTACGCTCCCGTTCGCCCTCAATATACTCTTCGAATCGAACCGTTTCTGGGTCCGCTGCCTTGCCTTGATAGATCTCCGGCGGCAAAAATGCGCATTTCTCAGCGTCTTGGGCCAGGAATCGACAAACATGTAAATGGAGGAGGATCGCGACTCGTTGATTACCCCGCTGTGTTAATCGCCATTCTTTTGTCTCCTCTGGGACCATTATCAGAATCTGCCTGTGTCAAACAATCTGGGGGGGCATGGATGGGAATACAACCATCGAGAAAGAAATCCTGATTTTCGGCACTGCTCTCAAAGTCTATCTCAGTGTCCAGCCAACCAGAAGTATCGAGCCAAAACACAGACTTGTCCCCGTCCATTCGAAGACGTTCAACCACAGCGTGTGTTGCACCTTCGAGTTGTCCACGTAATGGTCTCATGACAAATATAGGAATTCCGCCTGCCGTTTGTGGGAATGAATCGGCCGTCAAAACTGATGCCGAGTATGCAGGATAGGCCAACTTCCGAATCTTTTGAATGAGAGAAATGTAGCTGTCTTCGAAAGCTACACTTAAATCCCAGATGGACTTGTTATACTCCTGACTATAAGTTTGGAAGGACTCCCAATCTGAATTCCCTATGTTCATTACCTATGGAGAGGCAATAAGCGAGGGCACGATCGGCTTCAAGTTTCAACCTACCATCACATCAGGGATGTAATCTTCAAAGGCCCAGGACTGATTGTATTGTTCCGATCCTAAAGGCCCACTTGGTACGTGTCAACATCTACAAGGCGCCTGGCAAGTATGGACTTACCTCTGGAAGAAGACATCGGAAATTCCAACTGGACTGCCTCTTCCACCGATACAGTTCTTTGTCAAGCACATTCCTTCCACCCCTATAGAAACATGATTTGCTTCGAACATATCTCCAAGAAGATAATCCCAACCCATAACACCACAGAGAACTTCATGGCCAGGAGTAACATCTTTATGTCCCGATGGTCCTGTTACAGCTCCAGGTAAATCGGTTACTATCTCTATCATCTTCCGCTTTGCTTCTCGACTTGTTGCTTTCTCCTTCACTTGTGTATTCTCTGGTGACGCGATAGCTTCCATAGGCGCAACCAATCGACCATTTCCATCTATATATATGCCGTTGACTTGCAGAACTGTGGTCCGGTTATGCTTGGTAATTGGTGCAATTATTCGAATATAGTGGCGCGCAAGCGGGTCAAGCTCCCCATTCCGCACCTTTACAACTGACGTTGCATTAGGAAAGATTGTGTACTCATCGTCGTCAACTCTCGCAAGCAAGGATATTGGCCCAGCTACAGATGAAGTGGTTGCTGGTAGAAAGTCTGGGGTTTTGGAAGTTTCTTGCGGCTTATTAAACCCTTGGTATTCGTCGGAATTTTGGAGCGATAGAAACACTGTCGTGCTACCCGTAAATTCGAAGTCAAAATATAAGCCTGCAACAACTATCAACTTCAGATACATCGGATGCGGGCATTCATATTCTACCTGGAAAAGAGCCCTCTTTTTGAGTACCATTGGCCATCGATGCCCAGCGCCCTACAAACTAGAACATTCAGTAAATACACAAATCTGTCCTGTGTTCTGGCATACTCTTAGATATGGATGGCTCGCATTGATAAATTGCAACCCCTCGAAGCTTGGTGTCATCAAAACCGCGTCTGATACTTCTGTACGGCGAACTACTTTGTCATTCCAAACTCCCCAATTCAAATACAGTAATCCAGCAATCCCAATGATCACGACCCAAGTGATTCTGTGGCTTCGGCTAAATCGATATCTGGGTGTAAATGACACATGTTTTTGCCTGGGTTTAAATATTGGCGGAGGGACACTTGGTGTTTTTATTTGCTCTTCGAGTGCGATGTCTGTCCAAGGCGTGGATATCTCGATTGTAGTGAGTAGGTGGGTCGATGACCCGTCATCATCGGGGGTTTGTGTGAGAGAACGCATTGTTGAGATGGCAGTATTTCTCGACATTTCAGTAATTGTGAGATTCTGAATTTCGGAGAGGGGAGAAAAGGGAAGAGCGTGATGTGGTGAGCTGATTGGAAATGGGAAGGCGCGAAAGATTCTAGTAGGAAATTGCTCCATTGCTGTTTCCTCTGATTCCTGCTGTCCGCGGCCCTTTCTCTTAATTGTCATTGCTACACCCAGAATTCCCGGTATGCTTCAAACCTCTCATCACTGAAATCTCAAGCTACCAATCCTATCAAAATGATCGTGCCATTTTCAAGGAGGACCATTCTCCCGCTCGTTGTCATATTCTGCTTACTTTTTGTTTCTAACAGTATACGCAAAATATCGTTGGACGGCTCACTTCAATTCTATAAACTCGTATTTCAAGTCCCTCTTCCTCTCAACAATGACAATGAATCTCCGATTCAATTTACGTTTCCCCAATCAAAATATGCTGAGAACATCGATCCCACTACTCAAACTTCTCCGATACCTTTGAACAAATTACCACCCGTGCTTCTAGGATTTACCACTTGTCCTTTGTTACCCAATCAATACACAAACCACATCAGATTGCCCAATCTGCTATACAACATTTCCATGACCGCTAAGTCTGGTGGGGCTCTTGACAACCGCACCTTCTGGAACCCAACGATATTTGCACTCCCTTACTGGGCGAAGAACCAGTACCTCCTCATCTCTATGGTAACTCCCGATGCGAACCCCTATCGCCGCAACGCCATGTGCGAGGCAAATATCTGCTACCCAAAGTCGTACAAGCCCAAGACCACGCGAGAAAGGACATGCTCGGATGAAGAATTTGCTTTGCTGGGACCAAATGGAGGCTTGCGGTGTGTGAATCCACCCGTTGAGTTGAATGTACCTCCAACACCTGCTGCGAAATGTGATGGAGAAGGTCAAGTCTTCTCTGATATTCCTGGTTTCCACGATCCAAGGATCTTTTATACTGGACGAGGAGAACCGATTTTGATAATGTCGTCCCAGTGAGAATCCAGTATTCCTCCTATCTGCATTACACTTATTGACCTATCATCGCAGATCTCAGTATGCCTGCATCGGGCTCTGGGTCTTAGACCTCCGGACACTGTACCCCCAACTCAATACCCTCTTCTCCTCCTCCCCCAAACTCCTCGGTCCAGGTCCCATAATCTCCTACCCAACTCTCACAGAACTGACAAAGAACCCTCCCTCAACCCGCCAGTCATACGAAAAGAACTGGGTCATGTTCTCTACCTCCCCTTCAACCTCTTACATCCAATACGAACTCAACAGCAGTAGTCGCACAATCGCAAAACTCATCGGCGGTGGTCTGACAACGACAAATCTGACAAGTCCCTTGGAACAATCTTGTCTGCTTCCGCCAACGGCCGAAGAATTGAAGTCTGGGAAGTATAAAGAGAGTGCGACTTGGCATCAAACTACCCCCTCGCTAAAAGTAATACTCTGTAATCGGGCGAATGTTACCTGCCATAATACGCCTAGGACTAGCATCTTCATAGCACTCATCCAGCGGAAGAATCTCAATGATTGGAATCTACCTACTCGATACGAACGATTTGTCGTTATCTGGTCGGCAGATCCGCCGTTTAATATGCTTGCCATTAGTAAGCATCCCCTACTCATGGCTAATGAGACGACGTCTGGGTGGAGCCCTGAAGAAAGTTGGGATGATGTTCCCCAACAGAATGGAGAGGGTAATGAGGGAGAGGAGAGAAAACACTGGGGCGTCTTTACATATACTACTTCTATTGCCTGGGCATGGGGACGGGAAGATGGGGATGTTCGGGAGAAAGGAACGGGGTTCTTGGATGATGAGGTGGTGCTTAGTATTGGTATTGATGATCAGGGGATGGTGTTTGGGAGGGTGTTGATTTCGGATTTGCTGATGTGTTTGAGGGTTTGTCCAGGGGCTGGTTGAATGAAGATAAGGGGTCAATGGGGTTTTTCGTACTTAGGATGGCGTGGGAAAGGTGACTAATGAGCCGTGCATTTTTGGGGAAAATATTAGGGTTTTGAAGGGTAAGAGATAAACAATTAAGTTGAAACCAATTATGGTCTTTGAGGGTCATGTGGTGTGAATTCGTGGATTTTTTAGATTGTCTAAGCCAAATTGGGATTTAAGGGACGAGTAGTGCTTAGTGTCGATACAATACTTAGTTGAGGAACAAACAATTCTAATACTGGGTGGCTATTATTCAAACTACTCACCTATTCTGACCAGGGACCAGAACCAGGAGCAGGGTTAGGGCGTGAGACAAGAAGTAACTACCCCTCGGTTGAAAGATATCCAAAGTTTAGGATGGAATTCATGTATAGTTGTACGTAAGTCGGAAATTTCGTTGGTTTGTTTGAGATGTTGAATGGCGTCTTGGGAGAATTAAGGGGGCTGGCTACCTAGGTAGTGATTAAGCGATATCACGTGATTATACCTGGAAAGGGGTGAGTGAGCAGTGCTTGTACTGTACAGTAGTTTGAGTGTAAAAGAGGTGACAGCAACAGCGGGACTTCAGGATGGGACGATTCTCTGAAAATAATTCTTCTATTAATTCTATTTTATCAAGTATCCTTCTCCCTCTTGAATGATTTGGAGGGCGCTAGTCTAATTAAGGGAGCCTGAGACTGACTTATATTTCACAGACAGATCTTTGTGGCAGAACAATCAGTTTATGTTTTGGCAATTGAGATTAGAGTGGGGCGTGGGGCTGGTAACACTTTTATATTAACGTATACTTGGTTTATTGTAGTGAATTATTTGGATATTGTTAAGTATTGGTATTTATTGAGGTCTGATAAGATTTATAGTGCTAATCTATATTTGTAAATGAAAGAAGTTTCCTTGAATGGGTTTTATAGCGGATCCTGAGGGTATAGGTATAATGGTGGTTGGTGGTAGTAGTAGTAAATATCTGCCTTTTATAACTTACTGTTTGGTCTAGTACACCTGGGTCGCTGTACTAGTCAAGCAATGGCACATTTTCCCAAACAGTGTATACCTTACAACTAGAGCATCTGTTATGCGTACAACCATGCTTATTACAGCTGTGTCTACTGTAACTTAATCGTGTATGAGTGTCACATTTGCAGCAAAGAAGGTACGTTATGTTTTGCTTGCATCCAGAACAAGTTATATGTAGACAATCCCTATGCCCACAAGCGATGTTGAGTTGTCTACGGCAGGTCATGCATCTTGACCATGTTATTATGTTCTTGCATGTTGAGCATATCTGGTATATACTTGATCGTTTACAGTCACAACATCCAAGTACTAGTGTTTTGAAGAGTGCTGGAAGGTTTCCTACCGTCCTCGTGGTATCTATTGGGACGGCATCTAGAGGTATGGCGGGTGGTTCAGGTCGTGGTGGTGGTCCCATCTCCCCTTTAGACGAGGGTTCTATTCCTGATTCAATCTGTAGTGTTTCTAGCATGCAACTGTTTACGAACTCAGGCTGTACTGTTGATAGCATCAAAGTATCATCAGGATCAGGCGCCATTTGTGGTAGCATCAAACTATCATCAAGCTCTCTTGGTAATTCCTGTTCTGCTTTATACCATGTTATTGGGGGTGGTAACAAAGTTTGTTCGTAAGGCTGCGTGATTTCTGGTTCAGGCGCTGGTGATGTTGAGGGACGGCGAGCCAAACGGGCACTTACTCTTCGTACAGGCTTTGCTGATCGTTTTCGTGGCATTTGTTGAATCGAACTATCATCAATCTCTCTTGGTGGTTCCTGTTCTGCCAACACAGCTTGTTCATAAGGCTGCGTGATTTCTGGTTCAGGTGGTGATGATGATGTTGGGGTACGCCGAACGCGACGGCCATTTAGTCTTACTCTTGCTCCTATTGAGGCTGGTAACACAGCTTGTTCGCAAGGCTGCGTGATTTCTTGTTCAGGCGGTGGTGATGTTGAGGGACGCTGATCAAGACGACCATTTACTCTTAATCTTATTTTTACTGGCATTTTTATGCTTAGATAAAGTTCTCTGTGTTAAAGTTTTAATAGAAGAAGAGTGTAAGAAGTGATGAATTCGGAAAGTAGTGTGGACCAAAATAGGATAAGACAATAGAGCCTTTATCACAGCTAATATTTAGTGTTTTCTTGCTTATACAATTGATTCTTTGTGGTAGACAAAACAACAGTTGGGAACAACAAAATCCTTAACAAATACACGAAGGTGGCGTTAGTAAAGAACAATAGGTAGAAGAAAAATAAAACACAAAGAGTTGCCAAGAAATAAACCTTAGTCACAAATCAGTAACTGGCCAACATAAATTAGAGTAGCTACAGAATAACCATATTAACGGAATAGCCACCAAAATTAAAGATCTACTGTTATTGGTTTGACCAAAGAATATCCGTATAGTACGAATATTCTTGTATAATTCTGTTACACACTGTATACTTATAAATATACCACATACATCGCCCAGGAATGTCACGTGTTCTACCTCCACCCCCCTAATCTACTATCTAGGTAGATAAAGAAAAAATCTATCCTAAATTATAATCCCTATACTTCCCCTAATTCCTAGGTAGCTGATTAGTAGATTCGTACTAACAAGATTCCTTGTTACAGTCTCAGTGTAAGACTTGACCTTCAATTGTCTATAGTGACTGTTGGTTGACTATTGTAGTCAGGATACAGGTGCAACTACTTGATATTGCATTAGTATTTCTGTATGAGGAGCTAATAGAGTGTGGGCTACGGGACCTACTTATACCTATGGGTCACATGACAGGCCCCCTGATTCCCCCTACAAACAAGGCCTGTACAAACCAATAGCATATATCAAGCGTAAAACAAGTACAAACTAAAGCAAATACAAAACAAGTAACAATCAATAAGTGACAGTGACTATTACATCCTTACCACTCAAGGAACTTGGATGGAGCATCACGAACCAGGTCACTCAGCACTTCCACCTACACAACGCTGCTTCCATCCGATATATGAATAAACTAACTCAATGCCTTAGCCGCTCCATTCTGCTCCTTGATCACGGCGGTCGTTCAGCTCCCAGCGGATCTGCAACTGATAGGAGCCTGGAATAGCATGTGTTATAAGGTGAACAAGGGCGACTATAGATTTAGTAGAATATTTATAAAAAGCCCTAACTCTCGCTTATGGAATTACACAGGTGACCGACCCCCCTTTTGCCGCCCAGTTTGTATTGATATTGCGAGATCGTACGAGCCTACGAAGTTAGCGAGGGGAACTAGACGTCTTGGCACACCCTGTCTTTAGCTAGCTGGGAGCTCTACTGCGTTATCCTAGTTCAAGTTTGGGTGAGCTTTAATCAAAGAGTTCTAGGGTTATCAGTTTCTTACTGCTTTATAAACATTAATATCACTTTATGTTGTATCACAAGTTAGAAGTCATACAATGGAAGATAAACGCAATACTTCTAGAACCCTCCTATTTATTCCTTTTCATGTTTCTATTTGTAGTTTCTGTTGTGGCAGAAAGCCTTCGATGTTCAATCTTGGTGTAGAAGATATTGGGTACTCGTGATTTCAGCATTAAGATCAAAAGGAAGTCACTAGATCTGGGTAAGCTCATGTAGTTGATGATGTTGGGTTGCGTTGGTTGGAATTTCTTTCAAGAAATATTAGTGTTGTGTTACACCATGATAGAACATTAACAGGTCAAATGTTTTCTATTTAAAGTTACTGGTATTCTATTTAAAGTTACTGGTAGTTGAGCTTACAAAGTAAGCAAAGTAGTTCCATTATTTCCCGTGCCTATCCCCCCTTTAAAAACCGGTTATGCTCACGTGATTACGCTTTTGCGGTAATAGTAGGTACTCATAACATTTCTAGAACCAGTGATGCATAAACTACAACATTCAGATAAGTAAAGTGATAAAATTCACGTCTAAAGAGGGTGGGCAGCTCAGAGTCGCACGCTGTACAGGAATAATATAACTCAACCCTAATTATCTCAGCGAAACTAACAGTCTATGCACTTGGATCTGAGCGTTAGAGAGCGTTCTTACAAAGAATTTATAAGAGAAGAGGCAGATATAACTGTCCACCAAGTTCAAGACTAAAAGGGATCATTGTTGAGGTGGTACATGTTTCGGCAAAATTACTTGATTCGGCTAGATCGGTGAACGGACCACCCCACAAACCCACATTTCATCATAATCTGCGCCTGTGCCGACCTTCCGACCTGTACCCCCTCACCTCTGCATCCTGACACCTTTTTGGATCTTTGGATCTTTCAACCTTTCAACCTTTCAACCTTTCAACCTTTCAACCTTTCAACCTTTCAACCTTCGCACCAACCTGCCCTGGTCCTTTGGTCGTTCATCTCACAGGCACAGAGATGGGAGTCTGGCGACTGTTATGCATGCTCTGAAGAGACCGAGATGGTCAACCGCCTGGGGTAGCAGGATCCAGTGGATCTGCGACGCGCAAGACCTCCATCAAGCTGCCTGTCGGTCATTCTTTCGCATCAATATCTGCGATTAGACACTGATCATTGTGCGCCTTGATAGGACTGCAACAGTGTTTGATTGATATTTGGCGATGCGACATTCCAGTGGATTTGCGCTATCGCATTTCACCAGCAGACTGCCAGTCAGCCAGTCAGCCAGTGATCAACACCTGAAAGACGTCAGCCTTGCCCCTTGTTCTTCTCTTCAAACTATCTCCTTTTGTTTATTATATACTCCCAAAGAGCTAAGGGCAACTACCTTGCCCTAAAACCTTCTTGACATACTCCATCCAACACTTTAACTCCAATTGTTCCTCAGTATAAAGGTCGGAGGCTGGCGCTCTGGTCATTCTTCGGACCTTCTCGAAGCTCATCGTATACGATTTGTTCTTGGGGTTGTGTGATATTCCGTTTGATTCTTTTCCTATCCTTGTATTATAAGAAGTTTGCGAAGGCAAATTCATATCTCTTCCCTTTCTTTTCGAGGCTATGCCTGTACTCTACTTCGGTGGGGTAGAAGAGGCACATTGTTCCAACTAGAAGCAAGTTGTCACTATTAGAACTATAGACTCGATTCTATGTTGCGACCGTGGAATACTCACAAAGAAACCCTGAGAACACTTGGGTTGAAAAGCAACTGATTCTCGCAGAAGTGTCTGCCTGCCGCTTCTCTGCCTGCCTGTTCACACCGTCGCTTTGTTGCAAATTTCCAGTACTGCCCCTTTCTCTAGCGAGAGCTTCTATTGCTATATCTTCTTGGCCTCCTATGCCTGTATTGTCTGCATTCCCTGCCACCGCTCTATTGTTGCTTCTCATACGAGTAGGTGCTATGTATCTCTTATCGGCTGCTATGTAGTTTCAACCTGCTGTCATATGCCTCATTGGTCTGTCTTGCATCAAATCTGGGATTCGAA
This sequence comes from Hymenoscyphus linearis, assembly GCA_900536425.1. Taxonomy (NCBI): domain Eukaryota; kingdom Fungi; phylum Ascomycota; class Leotiomycetes; order Helotiales; family Helotiaceae; genus Hymenoscyphus; species Hymenoscyphus linearis. The sequence goes on from UNPR01000055.1 coordinate 56,238, forward strand.
GTCGTGCTCAGGGGGCTCGATATCAATGGTGTATCTATACACAAGAAGTCAGCGGGGTACTCTAGTATTAGCGTACTGCGCATACTTTTGCGTACGGGGCTGGGGCTTTCATAGGGCGTAAAGATCTGGGTTTGCTCGGGCTTATCTTTGACGTTGTTCTATATATTGGTTAGCGTTCTGGGAAATGGTGGAAGGGGAGGTGTTTTCTTACTATGCTGAGCGGTACGACAGCCCTCAGCGGCTCATAGGTGTGGTTGTTTGCTTGGTGTCTTCGTCGGGGTTCTATTGAGGCTTCAAGTCACGTCGACTTGTCTTTGGTTGCCTATAGTCCGGTGGTATCATTGGCGTATATCGCAATTTTGAATAGAGACTCCTCTGTCGATGACCTTGAAGAAAGCTTCGAGCTTTGAGTAATAAGGGATGCGAAGACTCAACACCTGTACGCGGTGTATCCCACGAACCTGGAATTGCAATACTATTCCAGAGCCAAGATTGAGTCAATTGCGAATCGTGGTCGGCAACGGTTCATAGATTTTCCGTTGACCGAGTGCCGCCACGCTAGCGTATGTGTTCCTCTTGCCGTAGCTTCACGTCTTTGCTTCGACCAAGCACTATCAATCGCACAACCGCGTCTCTTTTCAGTGACCAGTTACCAGAATACACAATGACAACAAGGTAGGTTTTGCGCTTTCATATCCAAGTATCGATATGACACCATTGCCAATGGCGATCGATAATTTGAATCGCAGACGCATTGCAGTGCCATACTTGAATCCAAGAAGATAGGAGCTAACAAGCATTAGAATGCCGCGCGATAAACAAAACGAGGCCCGATACGCGGCGGTTAGCAGGGGACGAAGAGAGATTCGCGAGAAGTTTGTTGAGACCGCACATCAAAGTGCGACGATGGAGAATTGGGCCGCCATTCATGGCGAACAAATTAGAGACCTGTAGTAAGTTTCCATCACATACATCAACACATCATCGTCTTTCAAACCCAATCCCCATTCCGAGCTCTGATCATTCATCACTCATCATTTTCTGATCATTTCTTCCCCATCTCGCACATGCTAATACCATTTTCCATAGCGTCTATAAACTACCAAAAGAACAACTACCAGGCGGCGAGGACTTCAATCCGAGCCCGCGGACCAACAGCCCTGCTCCCGCTGGCCCACCAGCACATGGTGTGGCCCCGGTGATGTACGAAGGAAGAGCAGGCGCCGGTCATGACATGATGCCAGGTAACATTGCTGGCACACCCACCAACGCTCCTCTCGCCCCCGGTCCCAGGGTGGTCCTCCAGGCCGTCCAACGGTACCGGAACCCGGCATATATCGATACGGCTACTCAAGTCGACCTGGGTGGTTGGTGGAGTCCTCCGGACTCCGCTTCCCAGCCCAGGAAGATAATCCCTCTTGCTCGCATGCTGGTCAACCGACGCAAGAGAATCAACGAAGCCATCGCTGCCCGAGCAGCTGGAGAAGGGGAGTCCCGGGAGGCAGAAGAGCCATCAATGGCTTGAACGCCTGACAATTTTTCATGTTCGACCGATACCACCGGGTTCTCTCTTGTTGTTACGGTGTTTCTTGGAGCCTGGCGTTGTGGGTATCATTGTGGTGGTGTTTTAGGAGTGAATTTTGGAGTTTGGGCTGGGGATTGGTATATTGGACTTGGATTTTAATGGAGCCCTGTTTCCCGACGAACTTAAGACGTGATATGTGATGAATAGAACGTGCCATTGATCTGTAATCGTCGAATTGAGCTCTGTTCCGAAGCTGTAGAGTACATGTAGAATTTTATTTGAAGTAACTTCTTGATGTCGTATAATCGCTGTTGGAGATAAAACAGAAGAGAAGCTCAGAAGGGTAGCAGGTACACCTAAGTAGCAAACAATCGCCAGAGTAGCACGTATACCACCAGCCTAGCTTCTGTAGAAAGGTAACTCCTTAAGTGGTCAGGGGTTAAGCGAGGGCACGTAGAACGGGAATACTTTCCCTACTTCTTCTATCTCTCGCTCTCTATTTTAAGTAATATACCAAGGCATAAGCTGTATGCGATACTGAAGTCTATAGCAAGGGTGGTAGGTTGGTATACAGATAAAGGGATAAGGTTTGAATACGTGAAGTTTTAGAGTCTACCACTAGTTTATCCCCTCCACACCACACATGTAAGTTTCGATTTTTACGGTGGTTGTATTCATTTTTTGCCTTGGGACTTGCCTGTGATGGGTTTTGTTTTTCTATTTGATATAGACAAGCTTTAAGAGGGCTTATTTTAGAAAGTCATCACTTTATATTATATCACAGGTTACAAGTCACAAGTCACAAGTCACAAGTCACAATGCAAGATAGACGCAATGATTATGGAACCCCCCTTTCCTTTCTTTTTTTCGTGTTTCTATTTTATAGTCTTTTTGGTCGTTTTGTTGGTTTGTTGTTCTCTTTTGTCTAAGAATTCCCTCCTTATCCTGTTATGAATCATGTTCTCCTGAACATGTGTAGTGTATAAGGAAATACCCGTCGCTCTTTTTTTTGGTCTTTTCTGTGGGTTCTCGTCCGCTTTTTTCGATGTGTTGAATTCTGGTTCTTAACTCCTGCTCCCATATGACCTGTTTCCCAAGATATCTGATGCTGTTTCAATCCCAACCTTCAGTAGAATGGAGTTCGAGTCTCATATTTACATTCCTAGCCTTAAAACCCTTCTGTTGGCTGAAAATTGGTAGGTTGATGTGAAGATGGAGGGCTGTTGATTGCAAGCTGTTCTGGGTTGAATTTCAACTTCAGTATCCACATCCATCTCATTTTGGTTACCAGTCACAGTACACTGCCAACTTTCAACAACACGAAAAGGCGTAGTCTCTGGTTTTCTCTAGCCCAAATTACATTGGGAATCTCCGCATCTCAACTAGCTGTATTTCAAGCTGACACATGTTGGTGATGTGCAGTCGTATGATGCCTCTGTTTGCCACAGCGGACATGATAGGCAAGATTCTGGGGCGGTTCTTTGCGCTGTATATGATGGCGGTTCTCGTTGACATCTGCCTGTGGATTGATTGGATATGTATCTAAAGTAGATGTGCACCAGACAGTGCATAGGCGAATAGAAGAGGGGCGTCAAAACAGTCATTCAAGAACGGTTGGTCTTGGAAACCTGCTTCAAACACTGGGTCCCTTTTTATTCAATTCCATCAATGCCTATGACGTAGAACACGAAATGTCGACATGGCCATAGAAGAAAAACACGAGAAGCGTTGAGCATCTATGGGCTTCGAACACAAAGCTGTATTCGCAAACATGTTGAGGTAAAGAACAAAAGGAGATATCAATTGAGGAACAATGGATATCAGAACTTGGATATCTGAGAAAGCTTCAATTGTAAGTCGCTAATCTGCCGCTGTCTTACATATCTAACAAGAGAATCCAGGCTTAGAATAACTGCTTATGTTCACGCAACGAAACATCTACAAACTAAACACGACTCATTCAATCTTCATCTTTCCACGTCCTCCTTCTTCAATCATTCTACACTATTCCGTTGCAGGCAGTTATTGGCACATGAGGCTCGTCATCTTCTCAACCGCCTTTTCCTTCACAATCTGAAAAGACGTTCAGACGCAACTCCAGTTGAGTTATCACCACCTACACGAGTGAAGCCACGTCCAGAGATAAGCAACGACCACTTATCAAGTTACATCAGGTCGCAATATCTCCCTCTGCTCTGTAGGTGCTTAGTTGGAGTTTGGAGTTATTCTTTTGGTGGCATCTGTGTCATGGCAGTCTCAAACTTTCGTATGCAGCTTCATAGTGGGGTATTTGGTTTCTTTATGTGGAATTGTGAGTACAACTATTCATCACCGTCACTTGGAGCATCCAGCAATTCCCCCTTCAACTCAAACCATCTCCCTCGCTATACCTTTCCCACTATGCTATGCTCCCCCCTTGGGCTCGAACGAGCTTTTCTTCAGAAATGCTGCAAATGGTTTCCGCGTACTACATGGTGCCAACTTGAGTTGGTGAAATTGAAACAGCTATTTGTCTCATCTCGTGATTGTCCCCCAGAAGTTTCTCTTAACATCTTATAGGAGGACGTGAATGTAACTTACAGCAATGGGGAAATAGGCATCCAATGAATCGAATTCTGCTTGAAGTCACTTGTGAGCAAAGATAGAGATTGTTTTTCCATAAATCGAGGTATATTGCAACTAATTTACGCCACTTCCCCAAACCGAAACCAAGAAACAAATATGAGCACAAACAGAATGGGAATAACAAAAGGAAACAAGATAGCTACAAGAATGGAAGAAAGTATCCTGTACAGTGCGTAGTGATATGGCTGGCACCAGTCCCATCACGTAAGAATGTTCAAGTGCCGAAAGTCGACATGAAACCAATTCCAGCAGGTCCATGATCCGATAAGCACTTGAATCTTATCCGTTTCCTGATTCAAGGCATAGCACTTGAACCGAGATACCGCCTGGCGATATCAACCCCTTTCGGCGGGAGGTCACTCCTACGAGTACCCTCTCTGGCCTTCCTCCATTTGCCACATGCGTGGATCTAACTTTGGCGAAATTCCAACATAAAATAAAACAAACTTCTACAGAACATCTCAAACAGCAACCCATAAAAACTCAGTTCTCAGCAAGAGCGCCAAGAACCGTAACCTCTTCCAAAGCTTCAAAACTTAAGCAGAGAAGCCAATCTCAACCTCTCTGCGAGTGAATTTAGCATCTGGCACACAGATATCCATCGTCCAGGTGGTGGTTGACATGGGGCAAGCCTATTTTGTGTTAGTATCAACTAATCCTTACAGTGTCCAAAAAGAAAACTTACGCGTGTAGCAACTTGGTCAGGGAACTGGTAGGCGTCCTTGCACACTTCGTTTTTCTTGCACTTGATTGCCTTGCAAGTACCGGCTCCAACGTTCTTGCCAACTGGAGAGACTTTGAGGTTTGAGTCTTTGAAGGGGCTTCCAGCTCTTGCTGGTCCAGCTCCATCAATGTCACTGAGATCCCAGAACATAGTGTGGTCCGTGGGTGTGTATTCAAACTGAGTAACTTTTCCCATGTTTTGCTCGCGGGCGATCTTGACAGATGTAGCGGAATTCTTGTCGGTGAAGAAAGGAAGGTTGAAGGTGGCGCCGGCCTTAATTACGAAAGGTGGACTCTTTCCGTCGCATTCTTTCGTGTTGGTTCCCTTGTTACAACCTCCGTTGTGAGATTGTTTAATGTAGATTGGGTAAGAGCAACTGTTTTGGGGATTAGAAATATCCGAAATTGGAAATGATGTAGACCCACAAGTTGTGAATGTTCAAAGAAGCGCTTGCCACCGACGCAGAGGCGAAGAATATCGCAAGAGCTTGAAGAGAGAAAGAGCGCATTTTCAAATGATATTCTGAAATCTGGGGTATAAAATTGGTATATTTGTCGCTTGTTTGATAGCGGAAAACTGTGAATGTTTTGATGGTTTGCAATGAGTGTGATGACGAGAATCGTGAATGTATAAGGACAGACTTGAGAGAAAAGCTCAATAGAGAGTGAAAAAGAAAATGGAGGATGGAAAGGCTGGAAACGTGATATGATGTGATAATGAAGAAACCAATAATTGCAGATGCCACGATACTTTATGTGACAAAGGCTACTCTGAGAAGGAATAGCCTTAGCACACCTCATATCAAAGAGTGGAAGCCTCGCAGGCATTCAGCCACTCCATGCTGTGGGTCAATTTGGATTCGATCATGGGGCTGACTCCTCCCAAGTTTCCATAACCCTCATTTTGACATCTTCGTCCGATCATACCCCCCCAAAGCACCCTTGTAAGACACGTTTTCGCGTGTAAAAACATTCAAAGCATGCATCTGGAGGAAGGCTGGCGGGTATGAAAAGGATGAGACTCGTAGATAAAATCCCAGAGGCGAAGTCGCTTTTGGTTTCGAGACCCTGACCTGGTAGGGGTGCTGACTTCAGCTGAGTGGTCTCGCTTCATCCTTCGCCCCCCTTTGCACCTTTTACCGACACGTGATTGGGTATTTCAAATGCCATTTTTACAAGGATTTAGGAATGATTGGACCTCATAGTAGGAGCTCGTAAAAAGTCCGTCTAGTTTCAAAAATAAATGTGAGCAGAAGGGAGCCCCCGTATCTACCCTGGGCTGTTGAGGGAATCAGAATCGGAATGTATAATTTGTTCATCTTACGTCGTGGCCCGAGGTCGACAACTGCACCGTGAAATTTTTGATCCTGTCGAAGAATTCAAGTGACAGTCAGTAGCCTAATCTCCACGCCCAAGTATAATCTGATTTATTTTCCTTTTGCCAACAGGGAAATTTGTTTTTGATAGGATTGATACCTTTTCTCCGGGCTAAGAAAGAAAATAACGAAAAGTTTTCTTCCACCAGGTCAAGATTTAGGTAAATAGCGTGCTTCTATTACTTTGTTTGACAGCAATTCCTATCTAGCGTACGTGTATTTTGCATGGCGACTCATACATTAGGAATCACACAATCGTAATTGACGATGTACGTATGATCTAATCTGAGGTCAAAAGATAGATGCGCGTTCTGGAAAGTAGAAACATGAATCGCGGTTTGTTTCTATCCACGCTACAGAATCTACACAAGCATTTACACATTAGGTTTATGTCTCTAGCCTAGTTTCGATCATCATATCAGCCAATTGAAACCTCGTCAGATCCTGAGAGGCCCCAGATCGCCTCGTGAGGGATTAAATTAAAAGCCTCAGTTGTCGTCCCTAGAGAAATCCTCTTTCCGGCATGATCTGAGCCCCGCTCTCCCCCCTATCCGCAATCATGGCTCACGTAAATCATAAATCCATCCTCGCGAGGAACCTTGTGTTTATATAGGCAATTTGCTTCTATTCAACCAATCCTGTGTCGTAAATCTGAGTGAACTTTTGGATATCTATATTCCACACCTCTTGCTTACATGTTCTGGGACTTCCAAAAGTGGCCGCATGCTTACCGTGGGGGTATTGGTTGAATTCCCAGAAGCAAATTGAGATTCCTTCCTAACAGGGGTGACTTTCCTCGCCACAATCGAGCAGCTCACACTTAGAGCTATATTACGAAAGGATTATAATGCAAGATTTCTTTTCGTGGATATTTTAGGTATCTGGTTGTCTGATAAAATTCTGTTTTCCAGTGGAAATGCCGGGAGTTGGGCCTGTATGTATTTCCTCGACTCTTTAGCTATAGTAATATGAATGCTTTTCACACTTTTCTTAAATATGTTCTCCCATAAAATAACTGCAATCGAGAGCCGCCGGATTCTTTGAGACAAGCTGGAAGTAAATGGCTAGAGCAGAACACTAATTTTCATTCCGTTATTCAAGTTAGACGCAAAACATTGTATTCAATTATACAAAAGGTATTGTCGCAACTAGATCCTTGCTATATTATTAGAAAAATCTCAAAAATCGTAAAAGGGTGTTTGATATTTACGGCGATTAGTTCCTCTCATCTACGACTCCTGACAGCGACATTCGATCGATTGAATCCTGTTCATATCCCAATAAGACTTGGCACGTTTACATGAACTCACACCGAGTTCGCTCAGCCTCATCCAGTATAGAGTTGATTGTTTCAAGCCCCTCTTTGGTAGGGTTTGAGGAAGTTGAAATTATAAGAGAGGCTTGTCAGATTTACGTACGGGAAAATGCCAAGTTAACTCTTGCTTTGACTTTCCTACCACTTATACACACACGTATGTTTATGCTCGACTTCATATTCAAATGCCTTATTTTCTATCTCTGAATACTTTGACACAAGTCTCATGGCCATTTTACGGCCGTCGAATCCTTTTGCAGAAATGCTTCTCTTGGACCAAATTCGCTGTAAAGTATTATTTCGCTGGATCGGATTTACTTGAAGGGATTCGACTATCTGGAATTATAGCCGCTATAGGTCCAATTTTGAACCTTCGTGGCATTAGCTGTCTCATAATTTACATAGCACGAGCTTACTTACTGACGAAGCCCGTCAAGTAACAGCATCCTAGATAAAGACTACACACCGAAATGAGGGATCCATGACCTCAAAGGCTTCGTTTTATTCAGAACAATCGATACAAGAGCTTCCTTCTGACCTGAAAAGGAAACAATCATCGACAGAATTGTAAACCCAGGTATTCCTTTCCCACCAAATCGCCAAGCCATTCAGCCACTTTGAAATCTATTTATGTCAATTTACACCACTTTTGAAGCTTCTATGTTGCACATCGCAGATTGAGGAATAAAAATAGAAAGATATTTCTATAATATTCACGATCAGAGTATAGAGACCTGTAGGTTAAAAAGTCTACAGCGAAACTAGTGACTGGGGAGACAACTTCAGTGACGTTCTCTTGGCAAATCCTTTCACCACGCAGGAAGCAATGCCTTTGTTTCCTTGCTAGGGTATTGGAACTCAAATTCCTCCCATACTCTCCAAGAATCCTACCCACCAACTCAAGAGGAAAATAGTACAAGCCAAGTCTCCAAGAAAACAAGTCCATTCCATTCCATTTTCCCAATGACCCGAGGTCCGTAGTCATGATCACCTCGCTTAACCTTCCCCACCAAAAGAAATCAGAGATTTTCGATATCGCCCCACCCCCACTACACAACACCACGAACCCCATTTTATTTCTTCTTCTCTTTTTTCACCAAAAAGCAAAAATAGCAAAAAAGAAATATCTATTAAAAAAGAAATAATCTGATGAACAGAGTGGGACTCGAACCCACGCCCCTTTCGAGACCAGGAAATTGTTGTTAAGGAAACCTTAACCTGGCGCCATAACCAGCTCGGCCATCTGTCCTTGTTGATTTGATATATTTGAAATGTCCTTATTTGGACCTGAGTTGTTTGTGGGGGTATTCTTCGGTGGATGTGGGTTTGGAAGGCACGTGAGTGTGGGTTTTATGGGTCGTGGTCTTGTTTGGGAGGTGGTTTGAAGTTGATAAGATGCGGATTGCAAGGGTTGTGCTTGAAGATGGGAGAAATTGGAAAGTTGAGGCTTGGTTTGGTAAGAGTGAAGATTCGTGGAGCAGTGAATGGAGAGGAAGTCTGATTTCTAAACTCTATGGAGATGTGAATGGTAACTGTTAACACAGTGAATGAGGGATCCACGTGGAAACTTGACAATTAATCATAAAGCTCCCTAGACCTAGATTTTGCCAACTAAGTGGTTTTTAAAGAGTGGAAATACTGCAAGGTCCCCTACTCACACTTGTGTAGAAATCGATAATACAATTTCATTATGCCAATATTCATGAAGTAAATAAGAAAGACACTTAATTCGCTTGAGTGAATCACACACAGCGGGATATCTCAAATCTCTAGATTACCAGGAAACTTTCTTCTTGAGCTTCATTTTCCCAGACGATTCAATTGGGCATGATAGCATAACACGCCGCAGAACACCCGCACAAGCTACTTACTCTAATGAATCCACCTCATCAAGTCATTACCAAGCAAACGATGCTGTGATTGTTACACATTGATAAGTGCCAAATCTGCGGTTACTCAATGACTTACTGTTAATCATCAAATTATTCAAACACTCTTCTACTTGGATCTTACTTTGAGTAACAGTGCTGTTCAGAGTTTGGGTAATCTTCAAGTCATGCCCATGATGCCCATCTGTACATGCCTGGGTTATCAGAGTGAATTTGACAAAGCAAAGTGAATTTTAAACTACCATTGAAAAGAGTAGATGGGCCTGCTGCAATCACTCCACTCTATCCAACTTACTGGCTGGAAAATAAGTGAGGCAGAAAAAAAGAGAAGGAATAATTAACACATGCACAAACACCCCAAACAACACAGCCGCAAGAAGCCCTGATAACCATTTGAAGAACAATCATTCAAGATATCTAAACCATCAAATAAATCTCACAGCGTCCGACCCAAAACCATCACATAACCTTCCCAAACCCCTCAACACTAACCTCCCACCCCTCCGGAAACTGCTGTCCCTCAACCCCCTCCCACCCCCCAGCAATCATCCCCATCGCCCAAAGCAACCCACTACTCGCAGGAAAATACGGCGTCGCAACCCTGGGACCTCCAATCGGCATCCCCACATCATCAAAAGCAAAATGCTTATCCAAAAGATACTGCACGGCTTTCTCCTTGCGTCCAAGTCTAACAGCATTCATAGCAAGCATCGGAAAATCCCAACCATACAAATTCTCAAAATCCCAGATTTGTTCGATTTTATCCGCTGTATTTTGAATAATGGTGAGGTTTACATCGGATGTAGGGGGGAGGATGCCGTAGATTCCTAGCATGGCGGGGTGGTCGGTGAATGTTACTGGGTCGATCCACATCTCAGGTGTGTTTTCGTAGATAGGGTATGTGTCATTGATGACTGGGAGGGGAGCTAGGTTATTCAGCACGTGGGTCCAAGAGGGGGGAATGGGGAGGTTTTGTCGAATTTTCCAGTTTGAAGCAATGCGGAGGCCGAAACGCCAATAGGCGAGTTCGAAGACGGGGTTTATTGTGGTGTTTGGGCTTGTGTTTTCGGAGACTGGATACATGGGTGGACCGAGGTCGAAGACGCCTGATCATTTGATAAGTACGTGAGATTAGAGGACTTGAAACGAAGATGGGGAGAAGGGAGGGGCAGTGAAGACTAACCAGTTGTCACATTCCACCATGCAGAACTAACCATATACTCTGCCGTCTCGCTTAAAATCCCATCCCACTTCGCCAACGCACTTTCCCCTTCACTCCTCCACTCCAACTCCGCAAAATACATCGGATGCGGCTGTTGCCAAATCAACAAACTATTGATCTCCCCCGGTGCACTCCTCCCACTTGGATCAGACATCTTCCCCCATTTCGCACCCATATACCCCTGATTCTTCGCCCTCTCCTTTGAACTCGGCAAGAACCTTTCATAAACCCCAGGAACTGAACGACTTAACATATCCAGTTTTCCCCACAGGTTCCAATGTACGAGATGCCAGAGAGTCATTTCTAAATGGAATTTCCCGTACCAGCCGTTATTCACTAACCCCGATTCTTGCGGCGGATCCTGGCCTGCACCGTTGACGGCTAGGAGGTATTGACTTAGTATCGTTCGTCTCATCAACTCTTTTGCGTCTGCGATGGAGGTGGGAAGGGATATGAAAGCGCCCCTTTCCCAGTAGTTTTTCCACCAGCTCTTTGACTTCTCCGAGATATCACCTGCTGTTTGATCGGAAGCACTTTCGATTCGGGGAGTGTAGCTAACTGTTAAATCCAGTTTTCCCTCCTCATTCTCATCCTGTTTCGGTTGGAGCACATAGCGATGAGTTCCCACCAACGGTCCAGAAATCGAGGCCGAGCATGACGACCATTGAATATTCGCAAAATAAGTCGTAGTATCCATATCATGTCTTATCTGAGCCACTCTCCCAGCTTGTTGTAGCGACGTAGTATGTAAAGAAACATTATTCCAAACCCCCACAAACGGCGCATCGAATTTCAAAACATCGGGGTATGGAAAATCGAAAAAGACACCTATCTTCCCCATCTTCACCAGCTCACTCTCTACCTTCACTCCAATCGTTGAAGAATCTGGATCAGCAGTCGTTTGCACGGAGACCTTTTCCCCAAAGACAACGAATGAAGAGATAATAGTCCCAGAATACAAATCCAGAGTTTGAGTCTTAGATTCCAGCTGGGATTCTGTAATATTTACATATTCTCCGAAATAAAAACCCACCCGTCCAAGATTAATCCTCTGAGGATTTTGAATCAACCAATTCGAAATCTTTGGTTGAGCAGAATTAGGTTGTGCGTAATTTATTAATCGACCATGAGTCCACCTATCCAAGAGAAAGATCATCAGCTATTTCCCTTCTCATACTAAGTGTCATTATCTCAGAAACTCACCAATCCAATCCCCTAAAACTCTCAACACTACTCTCTCCCACCTCCCCAGGCAACGAGAAATTATGCCATCCCCAACTACTCAAAGTACCAAACGGGTAAAAAGTCTGCAAACCAGTGACATCAGCTCCAAAAGCGAAGTCACCATTTCCGACTTGGATAGGAGTGTTGTTACTGGATGCCAAACGGGTAGGATTGAATTGTTCGATGACTTTCTGACGGTCGATTTTCATCGCGCAGAGAGGGATGGTGTGAGCGAGTAGGATAAGAATTGAGGGGTGGAAGTGCATTTTGAATTAAAGAGCGAAGATGGAGTTCGTATTGTAAGTTCAGTTCTCTGTGTGTGAGGTAGATGGATGGGTATATTGCAAGTGAAGCAAGCAATACCCAATATAGCCCTGGCTAGCTCACAAGACCTCACTCCCAACTCTCAATTCGCCACTTCTTCACTCTCATCAAGTAGTGAAGTCTATTCTCCTCGTCTTTCCCACGAACTCACCATAGACAAGTTCTTTCACCAGACTCCAATCCAAGTCTTTAAAAGGTAAAAGAAAGAAAACTCCAAGAAACCCAGTAAGAAAATCTCAAGAATTTTAAGAAAGAAATGAAGAATTACCTACATTTATCCAGACGGTCCTACAAACACAATAAGTAAGAACGGAACACCATCCATCTCTCTTTCATCCTATATCCTACACAAGAACCCCATCCCATCTTTGCCTCCACCCTACCCTACCCTACCCCACCCACACTCCCCCTCCCCAAAAAAACCTTAAATTCCCCTTCGCAGTGAAAAAAAAGACCCCCCATGCAGCGGGGTAGGGTAATTCAGCCTAAATACTGTACCTCCTCCCTTCCTCACAACGCCCCACCACCAAAGACCACAACCACATCATAAAAAGCACATCTCAAAAAGATCGTGGGATATGTTCTGTATTGTACAATGTAAACTCTTCCTTAAATTCAAATAAATGAAAATCTCCACTATATCATTTACAATACCTACCCATACATCTCAATATCTGAAAGAAATGAAATAAATGAAGATACAGAGAGAGAGACTTGGGGGAAGGAGGGAAATTATAGAATGTGCTACCTAATACCAGTAGTAGGGTAGGTAGCTACTAACTCACAAGTAAAAACACCACCAGAACCCCAAAATATCTCATAAATATCAGGAAATAAAGATATAGTGCTTAAATTAACAACTAACAATCAAATCTCTTTCTTCACTCTTTCCTCTCCATTCTCGATATATACACAACCAATACCACCCATACCATTCATCTCTCTTTTCCTCACCCCAACGCCAAATTCTAAGACCATATCCCAATCCCAACCCCAACCCAAAACATGCTATTCGCACATATTTGCATATATATACGCAATACCCAATCTAGAACCACCAGATTCCATAAACTCCCCATCCCAATAACCCATAATACCCTTTTAGAGAGACCGACCTTTACCCAATGCTGCTTCATGCGTATACGCAGATGCAGATGATGCGCAAAAAAACACCCCATATCTGAAATCCCAGATCCCATATATGATATGATATGATATGCGCATACGCATTACAAGAACCCCCCTCCCCCCTTCCCCCTTCCCCAGGTCGTAGATATTATATCGTATTTGGTTCGACCATCCCATCATAACCCATCCGTTGGCATCACGTTCCAAGAGGCCCGGTGTAGCAGAATACAGTAGGTAGCCACCAAAAACGCCTGAACCCAAAATTATAAACCCAAAACCCAAAACCCAAAACCTCATCCACAAAACCCAAAATCCCGCTTAAAAAAAGGGGGGAGGGGGAGGGGGGATTCCAACCAGCCACCAAAAGGGTAACCCAACATCAAGACCATCAGTCTTCCGCACTCAACTCAATCAACAATCATCCACCAAATCATGCCCAAGAACAAAAAAACCACCAGGGTCGTCAAGAAACCCGCACCAACACGATCCCCCTTCGTAACCCCAAACCCCGCAAAAAGGGCAGCATTGTTCCCCGTCCCCGCAGCCGGATTCCCCGGACTCGTGCCTCCGGTCTCATTAGTAACCGGCGGTCGAGTATTCCCAATCAAATTGGCCTGCACAACCTCCAGAGCAGCCATCTGCTGACCAACCCCAAAGGTGCCATCCCAAGTAGCACCCTGCGTCCATTTCATACCACAAGTCCTCTTGTTATCACCGCCTCCACATTGTTTCGCAGCCGCTTGAGCAGAGGGACGGATGCGCGCCATGATAGCGTTGTAGGTGAAAGGTGCGGCCTTGGTCGTGGCGGCCATCCAACGCGAGAGGTAGGCTTTGAAGGATTGTTGATCGACGTTACATCTATTTACGGTTTCGCAAGCGACTTCGAACATTACTCCGTCTTGGAAGAAGACATCTGTTGCTTTTAGAAGACCTTCTGTGCGTTGTTGCCAGAGGGCTGAGCCATTGGTGTAGTTATACATCGTTGCGGCACCGAGGAGCATCGCGCCTGCGTTGTAAGTCCATTGGATGCGGTTTAGTCTCGTGCAGTTTATCGTATCGTCGCTTCCGTCGTAGACGTAGTATGAGTCGTCGAGGAGGTTAATGGAGCGCATCCAATTCCATGATTTTTCTGCCCATTCGGCGTATGTTGCATTTCCTGTGTATCTCGCTAAGCGCGAGGCGAGATTGAAGAAGCAGCCGTTGGAGATGGCGTTTTTGTAATTATATCCGTTATTAAATGGGAAGACCTGCCATCTTAGTCCCCCTCCACAGGTCGTTGTATCCCAGCGTGGGACTTGGGTATTAAAGACTGCTTGAGCGAGTGCAAGCCATTGTGGTTGGTTTTCTGGGGGATTAGGAAAATTGACTTCTGCTGCTGTCATAGCCGCGAGACCCCAGAAACTTTGGTCATCGTTTCCAGTGGTTTTTGTTTGATTGGGAGTCATGTAGTCTTGGTTTGGGCCGACTTGCCATAACATCGCCTAGTTCCTGTTTAGTATACACAGTAATTTCGCGCGGTGTGTAGTGTCTTACTTGAGTGGTAACAGCGTTATACGTTGGATCGCCTGTGTAATACCAATAATCTATCATGGCACCGAACATAGCACCTGCTTCCCACCTGTGAAGATCTTGGAGTCAGCATTGAGATTCAAGTAAGCACAGTAAGCACATAGAGATTCAAGACAAGTGAAGAGGAAGAGACGATATCGCAGGAAGAAATCCTTTCTTTACCCTCACAAAATGACCGATAGAGAAGAAAGGCTGGAGAGATATGACGTACCAGTAATATGGTTGCGGAAGATTCCCGGGTATATCTCCTGTCCTATTGCCAGTGTAGTAAAGCATCATATCATGTGCAAGTGTGCCGGCAGCAGCTTTTATTGAATCTGAAAGGCAGTTAGTATTTGAGAAGCAGTAGACGTCCTGATTTAAACTTGCCTCGAGAATTAATATCTAATTCAATTGCTTTTGACAAGCGAGATCCAGCAAGAAGCGCCACCGCAGCTATGGATCTAAACGAGGACCGCATGGTGAATTGCGGGGGATGTGAGGGCCAAGAAAGTGAAGCAACAACCAAGAGACTCTTGAAATTCGGCCAAGGTCATCCAAAAAGAAATTGGTGGAAATGTAGCAAGAATTGAAAAGTCTCAAGAATTGACACCTTCGAGTTTCCCCCCGACGCCAAAGTAGTGGCAGTATTGTTCCCGATGGGGAAGTTCGATAGTTCGCCGCTTGCGGAGACGTCACTCGGATGCAGCGGGTTGAGATGAAAGGTAACCAAAAAAAAAGATGTGAGATTGTTTCACCGTGACAGCAGACAGAGGACGTGAACGTCCCAAGTATCTTTCTGGAAATGATGTTTTGGAGATTCGTCTAGTATGGAATTGTTCCAAAATCACACTCGGTAAGGTTCAACCCTGCTGAAGGATACTGGCAGTCCTTGATAATAGCATGGATGAACACGCTTACTTCGTAAATGGCAGACTGAGTTGGATCATCACGCAGAAAATAATTAAATACGAGAAAGAGGCTCCAAAGGAGAGAAAGAGAGGAGGAAAGAGAGGAATCAGAGGAATCACAGTAGCACTCGCTCATGATTGTGACTGTAGGTGGCCACTTCCACCACTACTAATGGGCTAGCTTGACAAGACGCCTGTAGCTAGTCCTCGAGTCGCCTGATGCGTGCAGTGGTTGATACTGGTCTATTATTACTCAGGACTCGTAATGTAGCGAGTCTTGCCTCCTGACGCCTTTCCTCGCCGTCATGGCGGGGTGGAAGTGTGAGTAGTGTAAGTAGTGCCACGGAGACGAGGGGATCATGCTCACTCCCGATTATGCTCATACCGTAGCTCCGGGGGCGTCCTTGTGATCCTCGGCTACGAGTACCAGACAACACAACACAACACCAATTTGGAATCTCGCCATTTTCGACAGAGCATGAACTCATCATCATCGTCGTCGATCCTGCCCTCAGGATGTACCGGTAGCAATTACTTTGAAGTGAGTGGCAGGAGAAGAGTCTTGGTTCTATGACTTAGTCTACTATACTCGGGTATAGTAAGGAGAATAGGAAAATTTCCGTTTGCAGTCGATCCAACAGCCCCAGCCCCATCTTTGATCCCCATCTTTGGAAAGATCCTCTGATTTTCTGGAGTCTGAAGCACATATCATCAGAATTGGAGATCTGAGGTGACATGCAAACGTGGGCGCATTGGCAGAAACACTGCGCCATGAGAAACGTAAAAAGTGGACAGAGTGGAGGACATTTCGGTAGGGTCGGTAGCTGGTGGTAGGGCTCAGAGGTGAAGGGAGCTCGAGCTCTGACTGCGAATCTCGAATCCACGAGATCGCGTGGTCGGGTCGTTGGAGGTTATTTCAACGACTCCTACCTCAAAGTATCTCGACGAGCTCAGCACTCCGTACTCGTACCTCTGACATCTTCCGGATCGGAATATTTGAAGAGGTGGCAAATACTCTCTGTTAGGAGATTACCAATACCGTGAAACACTTACTTTGCCAGAAACCCAGCCCCAGCCTCTTCCCTTGGACGTATCGGCATTCCTCGATTTTGCGAAATGGAGGGAAAAGGTTCAAAGCGGCAGCCTGTTTCGGATCAACAAAGAGCCGCAATTGCCGCTAAATTCAGCGTTTGGTTTGCTGGCAGAAAGGCTGAAAGGTTGAAAGGTTGAAAGCTTTGAAGGTTGAAAGGAGTTGTGAGGATCATCCAACCTCAAATCAGGCGACTGTGATTCTTATTGTACACCAAATATGTCCTCAATCTATCTGGTTGAAAAGATTTTGGTGGTGATGCTGCCTTGACCTGGCCATTCTCACCATTCTCACGTGTATGTGGCAGTGTGTGGCAAGTCCAGGCCTTTTGTCTTGTCCTCCCTCACTCAACTAAGGTTTAGCTTGCGTATCCCCTCGCAAGAGCTGCTGCCAGCCACCAGCCACTGTCTGAGGTGGAGTACCAAGACCTCCAGCAGTGAGTGTCTAACAATAGATCTGGCAATATATTCGCTGTGATTCCTCTCTGCACGACTGATCGAATTCTTGAAAAACATTTCGTGAATTGTGATCCTGTGTCTATTTTTATTCACTGCATTATCTATTCCCTGACTCAGATCTCTCCTGGCTTCTTGTTTGAGGTTCTTTGGGTTCTTTGGGTGAGTTGTTTGAGCTCTTGAGCTTGGTCTTCAAGGTCTTGGTCCTGCCCTGTCCACTCCATCACCCCCCCAGCCTCCGCGCTTTCTCGCCTTTTCCGACCTCTCCAAAGCGCTCGCTGAACCGACAACCACCCATCCTGCAAACAATCCATCAAACTCCACACAAACACATCCCCAAACCACTCTTGACCATCAAATCCATACTATCCTCCACTACCAAATCCAACTCCCTTCAAACGCAACAATGGCCGATTCCCGCGAACCTCAATATGACCCTTATATCCCAAGCGGAGGAAAGACAGCAGCTGGTCCAGGAGGCGCACAAGCTGCTCCAGGCAACCAAAGAACCGCAGCACTACAAGCAGTAAGTCTTTTTCTCTTCCTTCGTGATGGACCGACAGACCGATGCATCTCTTCCTTGATGATGTTATGAACGACGACATTCCCTATCTACCAGCGCATTGCGACACGGGCCCAGGCGGTGCTTCCAACAGCGCCGATCTTACTAGGATCGCGGAGCCTCAACACCCATCTCACTCTACGATCAAATATACGACGTTTGGCGATGTGCTAGATGCTTGGGATGGTCTTTGATGATGGCAGGGTCAGATCAGATATTCTTGTGCTGGCAGTGTTGTTGGGTGTTCTGTCCAGTTACCATGACACGTGCAATCCACCACGCCAAAAAAAAAGACTCTGGATAAACAAACCAGATTGGATAATATGATGAAAGGATTAGCTACCGCTATTTGTCTACTCTCATGTAGCATATCAAATTGAGGAACACCCCAGCCTGGTCCACGGAGACGATCACGACCGACCACCCGCAACACTGGCGATTTAATTAGAGCTTCTGGACATTTCTTCAAGCAATTTGCTAACATATGGCTTCTAGCAAATTGATGACACAGTTGGTGTGATGCGCGAGAACATCAACAAGGTTTCACAACGTGGCGAGCGTCTTGATTCCCTCCAAGATAAGACCGACAACTTAGCAGTATCCGCTCAGGGATTCCGACGAGGAGCCAACAGAGTCAGAAAGTAAGCACACTTGAATTCTCGTGTTGGGATTGGTATTCTAGGGCTCTCAAACTACCGCAGACCAACACGCATCATCTAATAGGGGGAAGAGTGCTAACTGTTTCAAAGACAAATGTGGTGGAAGGATATGAAGATGAGAATGTGCCTTATCGCTGGTATCGTCATCTTGCTCGTCATCATTATCGTTCCAGCTGGTAAGTTAAATCCCTTCTACTTTAGTTATGTGAGAAGCACTAACACTCGTCTAGTCGTTGCCACCAGAAAATAGATGTGAAACGAGTATTGGATCAACGCAGTTACTGAATGAAAAGGATTTCGAGTTTTTTACATATGAAGTGAGGGCATTGGGATTGTTCTTGATCCTTTCTGCATGCGGCACTCGCTGGCTACGAGAAAGCTCGATCAACGAATGGTTAGCACATGGAGTTTTTTGAGATTTTTAACGTTGGTTTCTCGAAGGCGTCACTTTACCATTGGGTTGGGAGGGACTTTCGGGCTCTGTGACTTTGATATTGGAAGCGGCATCCTATTCAATGGGATTTGTATCATGTAGGATTGAGCGACGTATAATGGACATTGATGACATGAAGTTATTTGGCTTGAGGCTGTGTGGTTGTTTGCAGACGGTGACTATGAGTGCTTTTGATAAGGGGGGAGAAGTCAAGTGACGGATTCTTGGTGTACTGGAACGTTGTACTCAACGTCTTCTTCCATAGCTACGGGTAAATACTTGTGTCCTACACTGACTGAAACGAAGATACGCAAGCCAACCTCTCCATTCCGTGATTACTATACGATACGAATCCTTGGATCTCTATCCCGGAGCATGTTCAGAAGACTCTTCTTAACTCCCCTCTTTTCGACCAGGAAGTCTTGTATAGCAGGTGGTCAGTCTGCCACCACTTTTGTCACAACAAAGTTTTAGCAGATAATTAATATCATTCCTCGTCTCTTCTACTCTCTCCCCCCCCCCCCTAAATAGAGGAGTATGCGTACGAGAATGACGGCATGAGGAGAGGGAAATTCAGACGAACGCCATAGGCTGCAGGAAAATTTAATCATCCGGCAAGGCGTCTAGATGCCTGTAGAAATGTACCGTGAAATCTTTTTCTTGACGTCTTTTCTAGGTTCCTTGTACTGTAGGTACATGTGCCCAGGTGCAGCGCAAAATTCATCCTTACAAGGTTGCACTGGCGGGGAAAAGGTTTTGGCGTGCAGAAGGGCAGTCTGCCAGCCACCAATCCCAAGGCCCGATCATCGGCCCTCAAGGGCTCTTGGCTCCACACCAGCAAAAGCGAGAAGGGCAAAGTTGTTCTGGTGGGATATCTTTGAAGCTTCGCGGTCCCAAGGTCCATGCAAACACTCGTTCACCTAATACAGATCCAAGGTAGGACCGGGCAATATTCTTTTATGGTCTACTTCTACGACCGTCTCTTCTCTACTTCTCTCTAGCTCAATTGACCAGCTGAAGCTTTCTCCCCCCCGCTAACTGCTCTGTCTTTTATCACTAGGTCTGCGTCATTTTCGAGCTTTCCACCCCGCCGTTCCATAAAGTAGTTTCTCGCACACACAACTCACCTGCCTGGAAAAAGTCGTCGACCATTTCCTTGCTCTGCGGGAGCCGGTGAAGGCTTTTTCTCTAATATAAACCCAATCTCCACTCCAGCCCATTCTCGAAATGTTGGCAGTTCGTGCTGTTGCCCGCAGGGCACACACCGTCACTCGACTTTCCTCAACCTCCATTCGAACCCTCCCAAAAGCTACAGCTTGTGCGGCTCTCTCCCAAAGACGAGCCTACTCAGCTCCATCCACCGATAACCTTTCTACTCGATCGACCGTCGTGCAACTCCTCAGCAACATTGGCTCCAAGAGAGAGGTTCAGCAGTACTTGTCCCACTTCACGTCCGTCTCTTCGCAACAATTCGCTGTTATTAAGGTTGGAGGGGCTATTATTACCGAGCATCTCGAATCACTCACCTCTGCCCTTGCTTTCCTCAACCATGTTGGACTTTTCCCAGTGGTTGTGCATGGTGCTGGACCACAATTGAATAAGCTTCTGGAAGATGCCGGAGTCGAACCACAGTTCGAGGAGGGGATTCGCGTAACGGATGGGAAAACACTGGCTGTTGCAAGAAAGCTCTTTTTGGAGGAGAACCTCAAGTTAGTCGAGAAATTGGAGGAGATGGGAGTTCGTGCTCGTCCTATTACCTCTGGTGTATTTGGTGCCGACTTTTTGGACAAGGATAAATATGACTTGGTTGGCAGAATCAACAAAGTCAACAAGGATCCAATCCAGGCTGCCATTAACGCTGGATGTCTGCCAATCTTGACTTCCATGGCCGAGACCCCAGAAGGACAAGTCTTGAACGTAAATGCGGATGTTGCTGCTGGAGAGCTCGCTAAAGCTCTTCAGCCATTGAAGATTGTATACCTTTCCGAGAAGGGTGGACTTTTCAATGCCGATACCAACGAAAAGATCTCAGCAATCAACTTGGACGAGGAGTACGAGACCCTCATGTCACAGTGGTGGTGCAGATACGGTACTCGACTAAAGATCAAGGAGATTAAGGATTTACTTGATGGTCTACCAAGAACTACAAGTGTGGCCATCATCCACCCAGCTGATCTTCAAAAAGAATTGTTCACAGACAGTGGTGCTGGAACTCTTATTCGACGCGGAAACAAGTTGAATACCATCTCCAAGCTTGGAGAATTTGCAGATATCCCTAAATTGAAGGATGTTCTCGTCCGAGACCGTGAGGGCTTAGATGCTAGAGCAACCGTTGATCGATATGTGGATGGACTCAAAACCCGGGACTTCAATGCCTACTTTGACGATGCTATGGATGCTCTGGCAATCGTATTGCCTCCTTCCGCATCAACCAAACTTGCCAACCTTGCTACTTTCACAATCACTAAATCTGGATGGCTCACCAATATTGCCGATAACGTCTTTACAGCAATCAAGAAGGATCACTCCAAGCTTGTCTGGACTGTCAAGGAGGATGACGAGAATCTTACTTGGTTCTTTGACAAAGCCGATGGCAGTATCTCCAAGAATGGTGAGGTCATGTTCTGGTATGGCATTGAGAGCGGCGACGAGGTTAAAGAGCTCATGACCGAGTTCCTTAGACACGGTCGCTCCATGCTTGGCGATGTAAATCTGGAAGCACGACTTCACAGAGCCGCTAAGCAAGCATCCAGCGGATTGTCTGCCCATAGCGCACCACAAAAGATGCAAGCACGAGCTTTCTCGACTTCTGCACGTCGCCCAACTTCAAACACTTCACGTAGAACATTTTCCCGAATTGTTTCAGCTGCTCGGGGATATGCAACTACCACTAACCCCAACCCTCCATTTGGCAAGCAAAACTCGTCAAACACCCAACCAGCAAGAGTTGCTCTCATTGGTGCGCGAGGTTACACTGGTCAGGCCTTGATCTCGCTTCTCAACTCTCATCCCAACATGGATCTTCGTCATGTATCGTCCCGTGAACTTGCTGGCCAGAAGCTTAAGGGATACTCGAAGCGAGAAATCACTTATGAGAACCTGTCCCCAGAAGATGTCCGTCGCATGTCAGAAAAGGGAGATATTGACTGTTGGGTAATGGCACTTCCCAACGGAGTTTGCAAGCCTTTCGTGGATGCCGTTGAGGAGGGTAAAGGCCCAGTCAACAGCGTTATCGTTGATCTATCTGCCGACTACAGATTCGATAGTAAATGGACTTATGGTCTTCCTGAACTCGTGACAAGATCCAACATCGCGCAAGCTACGCGTATCTCCAACCCAGGTTGTTATGCTACTGCTGCTCAACTTGGTATTGCGCCATTGGTGCCATTCCTCGGTGGTCAACCAACCGTCTTTGGTGTCTCTGGTTATTCGGGCGCAGGCACAAAACCCAGCGCCAAGAACGACGTGGAGAACTTGAAGGATAATATCATCCCATACAGTTTGACAGACCACATCCACGAGCGGGAAGTAAGTAACCAGCTCGGTGTTGAGGTGGCATTCATCCCTCATGTTGGCATGTGGTTCCAGGGTATTCATCACACCATCAGTATCCCATTGAAGAATACCATGTCCAGCCGAGATATTCGACAGTTGTACCAGGAGCGATATGCTGGTGAGAAGTTGGTGAAGGTCTCGGGTGAGCCACCGAGTGTTAAGGCTATTAGTGGGAAACACGGGGTGGAGATTGGAGGGTTTGGAGTGCATAGTTCGGGGAAGAGGGTGGTTGTCTGTGCGACTATTGATAATTTGTTGAAGGGGGCTGCTACGCAATGTTTGCGTAAGTTTCTTTCTTTTCCCCTCCCCCTTTTTTTCTGCAGCTGTGTTGGCTATCTTACTCTCTTTCCTTGGATATGTGTGACTAACTTTATAACTGTAGAAAACATGAACCTCTCCCTCGGTTTCGCTGAGTACGAGGGCATCCCACTAGATTAGATGGTCACGGGATGGATTAGGGGTGTGGGTAAGGGGATCTGATAAAAGTTTTTTATGAGGATGGATGGGCGAGTGAGGTTGCCATTATATTTGTACATACTCCTTTGTAATGTACTCGAAGATTTTTCTCTTTTCCTGATGGTGTGGTGTGGTGCGATTTTGCAATTTTGCCTTGCTATTTTGCATAGAGATTGAGATTGAGATGAGATGAGATGAGATAGTTGGGAGAGAAATTTAAGATGCCTTTTTTTTGAATCTGATGGTATGGATTTGTGTCTGTCCGTCTACTGGGATTTGAAAAAAGATCTTGCTGCATGCCGTTTTGGATTACTTGAGATATATGATACGATACCCGGTACGGAGGTACACATTTCTTAATGTCGACCACTCAACTCAATCATCTAATCTACGCATCATCATCATCAGTGTGGGATGCGAAGACTCAACACCTGTACGCGGTGCATCCTACGAACCTCTAGCTAGGGCTTGCCCTAATCTAGAGAGCTAAGATTAAGTCACTCGAAAAGTAAGCGGCGTATAATTAACTACGGGCGAAGCAGGATCGACTTCTTAGGCCAACGTGGCCTTTCCTTCCTTCCTCTCCTTACAATCGACACCACAAATCGCGCCTAAGTCCTCTATTAGAGACAGCCTTCTCTCTTTCGAATACGCCTCGGCCACGCTAGGCATCTGAATACTATACCTTTACGAATATATACCTAGGTTAGAACAACACTACGAAGGAGGAAGGGCGGGGATAGGTATTTAGGGGAGTACGAGGACACTTTACGGAGAAGAAGGGAGTAACTGTACTTTAAAGTTAAAGACAGAGGGTGCGACGAGAGGGATAGAGAGTAAGAGGGGGTAGGGGGGGTATACGCTAGCGCTAGATTTTCGATTTCTGAATAGCTCCTTTATACGCGCTAAGGCTTGTGGTAGATCATTAGTCAGCCTTTCGACCGAACGACCACATTAACAAAAACCGACAATTGTCTCGTACTATATAAGCAATCCTAGGAAATCCTATACCGAATTACCTATATCTATCTCAATCGGAGGAGAAGGTCTATAGTCACCTGGTATTAGCTACGCGTACGCTCGAAATGCTTTCTTTAGCTTATATAGTACTGTAACACCGCGGGATCAGGGACCCGGGTCTACTTTTGAGGCTGTCTTTTTAGCACCTTTCGGGGGAGTTTTTAGCGGTTTTCAAAGTAGAATATATATATATAATAGTCCTTAGCTTAGTACGCCCCTATACCCCTCGGGAGGTCAGTGCTATACTTATACTCCCTAGATAGGTACAGCCTTACGGCGTAAAAATACATTCATTCATTCAATCATCATTAGTGTCGTAATTTATTTAATTTATTTAATTTATCATTATCATTATTACGACGGGATAGGCAGGTAAAGCGGGGTGCGGTGGGTGCGGTGACATGTTCCTCCGACGGACCTGCGTATTTTATAATTAGCTAGTATTAGCTCTAGCTCAAGTCCCATCGAGATTCGGAAATTCTGATTGGATTATCGGATATCAGTTTCTTCTGAGAAAAGGTCTAAATCTAAAACGATCGAATAGTGGCTCGTGGCTTGGATTGGATTGGCTGGGTAAGTTCCCCCCGAGTCGATTAGTCTTTTGCCGAGAGGGGAATTGTGGTGCTGGATTGGATGGAGTGGTGTGAGTAGTGTGTGTATGTGGTGTGGTGGGGCAACACAAGATAACGCAACGGAGATGCGGGGAAGGTTTTGGGATAGATGGGGTGAGGAGAGGAGATGGGGTGGGGTGATGGAGGGGATTTTAGATTTTAGATTTTAGATATAATAACAACTGCGGTTGCGGAATTGAGAGGAGAATTGTGATTTGTTTGTTTTGTGGCTTTGTGGCTTTGCGGCTGATATTTTTGTTTTGAGGGACGGGATTGAAAGGTTGTTTGTTGGTGGAAAGTAAGTAAGGAAGGAAAGAAGGAAAGAAAGCAAGGAAGACAATATGACAGAAGAAAAAAAGACGATGTCGATGTTGGAATGGTTGAGAAGTAGGAGTGAAGTGGATTGTGATACGATGGATGTTCAAGGTATGTTTTTCTCTCTTTCTCTTTCCTTCCTCTTTTTTCATTGTTATATCTATACTTCTTCCTAATACCTCTCTATCTACTCCCCATTCCATTCCTAGCATATATCTTATTCTCTCATTTCTGTGCGGTAATCAGATTTATACTAGTAACTAACTGACATCCAAACTCCAGTCGCGAAATCCTTAGGTCATTTTGTGGATTGTACTTCGAACCAGGTTTGTTTTTTCGTTTTTTTTCGTTTTTTTCTCAAAGGGAGGGGGATGTGAACTAATGAATGTGATGTAATGTGATGAAAATAGGCAATAGCATACAACGAACTCATTAAACCAATTCATACACAACTAATCCAGGAATCCATTTCTCTGAGTAAAGAACTTGAATGTTCTGGGACGTACCCTGGGGTTGAGAGGAAGGAGTTGGCTGGGGAGATTGCTGTATGTTTCTTTTTCTTTCTTTCTTTTTTTCTTTGTTTTGATTAATCATGATCCATTGAAATGAAAAGAGAATGATTGGGATATGGAAAAGAAACCGAACTGATGAAGATGAAAATAGATGCTTAAATTGCAACATATGATTTATCCATATTTGACGGGGTATATCCATATCCAAACAAATCCCCATCACGCGCACGACAAAGAGAAAACTATTACGAATGCTAAACGTATGTCCCCTCCTCCCTTTATCATCCCTATAATATATTCCTCAATCCCCATCCTTTTTCCAAAATTAAAAGATTAAATCGTCTTCCCCCATCCCCCTTCAAAAACTAACAAAACCAAGGAATTATATCACTTTCCCAAAAGCTCGATCCCAAGATTGATACTAAACGGATATGTATCAAGATCCCCTCAACCTGGGCAGGTATCCAAGCATGTCGGGTCCTGGAAAAAGAAGGGATTAGTACCCTAGCCACGACACTTTTTGTCATGGAACAGGTTTTTTTGGCGGGGGAGGTGGGATGCAGGTATATTGCGCCGTATGTTAATGAATTGAGGGTGCATTTTGAGAGGGGGTAAGAAGCTATTTTTATTGTTATTGTTATTTTGTTTTTGTTTTGTTGTAAAGGATGGAGAAATTTAGATACAGTAAGGGAGGATATAGATCAGGAACTAACTAATGCCAAATAGATTCATCGACACACGTAAACACCAAGCCTCCCTCCTCTGTCTCGCAGCTCAAAATCACTATACTACCACCAGCAACAAACGAACACAAGTTCTTCCCGCAAGTCTAACACATATCGATGAGGTCCTTGCTTTGGCTGGTGTTAACCATATAACGATTTCTCCGCCTCTTCTTCGAGAGCTGTCACAAACAGATGTGAGAGAGAATAAGGTTCCTAGTTTGTTCTCTGGGAATATGCGTGTTGAAGGCTTTGAGACGGGTGATGGGAAGGATGGTTTGGGGAAAGGAGGTATATATGGGGAGAGTAAAGAGGGGGAGGAGAGGTGGAAGAAGGAGTTTGCGGAGAGTGATGGGGGAGAGGGGGGGAGAAAGTTGGATGATGTGAGTACCTTTTATTTTTGTTGTTATTTTTGGGAAGGGTGGACTTTTGAGAAGGGTTAGCTGATGTTCTTTAGGCTATCAAGATCTTTTGTGATATGCAGGGGAAATTGGAGGATTTGATGGTTTGAATGTTGGGGTTTAAGCCGAGGGCTTGGATGAGGAGTGTTTCTGGAGGAAGGGAAAAGGATTGGGAATACTGTATTTTATTTCACAATCTGGCTATCAAATCCTAACTAAACCCCAAAATCAACACCTCGAAAAAGAAAATCCCCTAACTCTGATCCCTACTCCGGGGCACATACAAAGATCTTCATGAATCATACCCCAATCCTTATGTTGCACAGTATACTCCAGTCGGAGAAATTCACTCCTAATTCGAGTACCAAAATACTCATACCCCCATCCCCGTCTTTTCCAGTAGAGGAAAACCCCCACGAAAGAGAAACAAATCGTACCGCTATCGCCATACCAAGTACCGAAATCCAGACACACACAAATAACGCGAGAAAACAATTTGTAAAGGGACATGGGTAGACGCAATAACAAACAAAAGAAATAAAAGAAATAAATAGGCAATCATCACTCCATCCACAGTCCAGCTCCAGAAAAGTCTCAAAAAGCCGCTATGCGTCAACAAGACGCGACAACAAAGATAAACTCCATCCTCAATAACCACCACAATACAACTTTCTCAAAATAATCCCATATGATATACCCCAACCTGACTCGTTGTGATCTGACGCTTCGGAGACTGCGGATTCGTATCGTCATCCTCCCGCTTACGCTTATTATTCGTCGTGCTCAAAGTGCTCGAAGTACCGTTTTGAGGAGATGCTATCTGGCTCTGGGTTTGAGGAGTAATCAGACTCGCCAATAGATCCGCTGCGGGTTGGAGAATGATGAAATTTTGGTAGCCTGGGAGAGGCGGTGATGTGACTAGTACGGTGGGTGGAGAGATTGAGTTGTTAAAGTTGGGGAATTGGCTTGTGCTTGAGCTGGAAGTGTAATGCGGAGGGAATAATGGCTGGATTTGAGGACCTGATATAGTTCCTGGTGTGGAGTTTGTAGGTTGGGAAGTGAGGGATGTGTAGAAGGCGGAAGGGGGATGGTTGGTTTGACGTGTGGCCTGGATTTGAGGACCGAATGCAGTTCCTGGTGTGAAGTTTGTATGTGGAGAATCAACGGCTGTATAGAAGGCGGAAGGACGATGGTTGGTTTCAGGTCTAATCAAACTTGCAAGTAAACCACTTGCGGGATGGGTAGCGATGGGAGTAGGATGGTGGGATTGAGGAGTGCTTAGACTGTGGGATTGAGGAGTGATTAGACTGTGGAATTGAGGAGTGCTTAGACTTGCAAGTAAATCACTTGCGGGTTGGGGAGCTATAGGCGTATAACCACCCGGAAGAACAGATTCTGCACCTAGTCGAGAAGTCGTTGGGGGTGTTTGGCTAAACAAAGGTGTTCGATTGTCACCAACCAGCATACCGAGAATTGTAGAACCAAGTCCATCTACTGTTTGAGATGCAGGTGAGCTGACGGAGTTGATGTTACTAGTCGTGGATATATTGATTTGACCCTGATTATGTTCTCCAGATTGAACATTAACGGGGCTTGAAGTTCGGGAATTGACTGCATTCAGGATTCTTTGAAGGTTTTCGGCGGTAGTATTGGTTATGGGATCTTGAATTTGTTCTCGAGCAGATGCAGTGATGGTTTCCTGGGTTGCCTCTCGCTTGACTCGCTTGTGCAGAGAGGAGTTGTGTGGGGTGGGATCACCTGCCTTTCGCTTGTTGCTCAGCGATGGTGTGTCCGGTGGTGTACTAATTGGAGAATATGCTGGAGACGGAGGTGGACTAGCGAATGATTGAAGTGTTTCCCCTTCCATGGTGGATGATGGGCTGTCTGGTAAAGTTGCCTCATGCTCACGCTCGCTTCCTTCAGTCGAGGGTTTCGACAGTGATAGCAGTCCCTCATGTTGCGAGCTACTCGGCTGTGGAGAGCTTTCTGGCGAAGGAGTTTGACTGCGGAGTGGTTGAAGAGTCTCAACCGATGCTGGCCCCTCTGGAGTGACCTTGCTGCTCTTGATTTCCTTTATCAACAACCGTAGATTCTCGCATGCTCTATACTGCTCCTTATTTACTACATTGCTTGGCAGTGTCGAGATTGGTGTAGTGCTTTCTTGTAGGCCCACTGGGCTATCATGTGTCCGACGTAGTCCGGACACGAATGGTGTTGGATCAATCATCCCGTCCTTGATTCCTTTTGATAGCTTTGCTAGACGTTGACGTCTTGCAACGTGTTCCCCATCTACTATATTAACTGACAGTGGAGCGCTTGGTGGAGAGATTTCTGGCGAGTACTCTTGAGCAGCAGGGACCGGAAATGTCTCAGCACCCACTTTGATCATTTTGCCCGTCGACAGATTGTCTTCTTGTTCTGTAGCCTGACGCTTCACCGTAACGCGACCCAGGATTTCATCAAAGTTGCCAGCCTTGGAAGGAGAGACATCTGTAGAAATCGGAAGGTGGACATCCGAATCACTGGAATTCAGCTCGGAATCAGAGAGATCGGTCTCGACGCTTTGATATACGTACTGTGAGTTCGCGTCACAGTCGGAGCTACTTCCTGCTTCCTTTTCAATTGAAGCCCATTCGTTAATTTTGTCTTGAGGAAAGTCGAGGATCTTCGCAAGGGCAGAAATGAATGCTGTCTTCATGCCAATCGGATACTCTTCTCGTGTGATTACGAGACCCTCGTCGAAGTTCTTGTACGGTTCCTCGAATTTCTTCACGAAATCAGGATGGACATGCGCCTTGTAAACGACGAACGACTTGCGATCTCCAGACGGAGTGCACAAGTAGAACTGGACGAAGTTTAGCGAGGACATAACACTTATGAGATATCCGAACGATGACTTACAGTTCGCGCGTCCTCTTTCTCCTCAAAAGCTCTACAAGAGGCAATGTAATGTTGGGCCATTGCAATGATCTCTCCAACATAGTATGGATCAATGGACGTATCCGGAGTTTTTTCACCAAGCAACAAATATTTGGTTGGGTGCTTCTTCTGCATGGTTTCGTAGCTGTATTTTCCCATACCACGGAGTTTTTGATACCTATTTTGTTCCAAACATGCCTTATCGACATACGCCATTT
This sequence comes from Hymenoscyphus linearis, assembly GCA_900536425.1. NCBI lineage: Eukaryota > Fungi > Ascomycota > Leotiomycetes > Helotiales > Helotiaceae > Hymenoscyphus > Hymenoscyphus linearis. Next base: position 85,976 of record UNPR01000055.1, read on the forward strand.
GAAGAATTTTGTTCTCGGTATTAACAACAGACTGACAGATCAGTTTGGCTTTCTTTACCCCTTTGTAATTGAACCTTAGATTCTGATGGTCACTACTCGTGGAGGTTAGGACACGAGGATAAGGGAAGCAAGCCAGGGAAGAAAGATACGCACCATTTATCCTGGTTGAACCGATACTGACAGTCCTTGTCCTTGGTGAGCCATCGCATCAAGGAGTTGAAGATATCGTTCATACGTTCGTCCTTGTCGGGGATTTCAATGAAGCTAGAGTTAATACCACGGACGTAGTTCTTCAGCTGGTCGGTCGTTTGAATATTATTATCTCGTGCAAATGCTTTCAAGCTGATCGGTGTTTGAGACAGGTACTTCTCCTTAGGTAGAACTTCGACGGTGACATTGAGTATATTCAAGTGCTCACTTGTCCATTTATGAGGCCGAACATAAAGCTTCTTGCGTGGATTTGAAATTATTGCGTGTTGAAGTGAGCCAGGCTCTGGAACTTCGAATTTGATGGGATGATTCTTTGGATGGTTTACTGGTCTTTTGGTCGATATTTGCGATGGTGGTTCCCAGAAAGGATCGTCACAAGCAGCAGTTCCCACTGGGGTAGAGATGTGACCACCAGAACTAGGAGTGTTTTGGCCCTGATCATTAAGAGGGACTTGCTCATCAATATCGGTAGAAGTTTGAGTAGACATATCAGGTGTATTGGAGGTTACGTCGGAACGGGTTTGGGAGAGGTTCAGGTCGATGGTACTAAGTGACTGGTCGCCAGTTTCTTGAATAGTTGGTGTTCGGGACGCATCAACAAGTGATGCAGGATTGGTATTCGTGCGCTCGAGGGTATCTCTGAGGACTCCACGGGAACTCATGATGGAAAATCGTGTTGATGATTACCATGTGTTTTGGTCGTGAAAGATGACTGATGGAAAAGAAAGTTGGAATGGCTTCAGAGTTGATGGAGTTAAGTAGCCTGGAAATTGGGGGAACATGGCTTGCTATTGAGCATTCACCTGCCCAAGATCAACAGACAAGAGAAGAGAAGTGGCAGGGAATAGAGCCATTGTTCCAACTCTTGATAATTCATGATCACTCCAAAGTTTGAACAATTGAAAGAATTAAATGAAAGCTGCTGAGACCATAGAAGTGGTTAACTAAAAGATTCAGAAATTATTTGACTGGATATAAAAGACAATAGAACAATTGAAGCGATTTGTTCCGATGTGCTCACCATTATTTTTATTGACCAATTCGGCGCCAATATTCGGCGTTTACGAGCTCGCTCTCATTCGCTAACGATTTTTTGAAGCTATTGTCCCAACACTTGACGCACCTAATTAGCCTAATATCCGTACCGCATATATAACAGCGGATGTCAGTATGCGATATTAAATTGATTACCAATTATTTATTTTGGATTCCCCTATGAATAATTAGAGTAGAGCAGACTTGGGCACGTGCACGATAAATTATACCTGAGTCTGAGACCTCAATCAGCCGCTCCAGGATGCTACACAGCCCGCCCACTATCTCCTCAGTCCAAATGGATCATATTCCGCCAGTTTTCTTGAGTCCTTAGTCAGTCCATCTAACTCTTCCTCAGCCTGTCCTGTTGAAGCTGTTGAAATGTATGGTATGAAACGTTTCCATATCGTGGCCTCGATGATAGATATCGTATCGTAAATATTTTGACGATGCGATATCGTATTTTTGACGATATCCGATATAATATCGATAATCGTCGGAACAACTGTAAATCCGCACCCGGACCAATCAGGATACGTTATTCTCCTTGGCGCCTAGCGCTCCTACCCCTCTAGCGCTACTATTATAACAACGTTCTTAATAGCGGATAGTAACGACGAGGTTAAAATAGAGATTAAGAGAAGGTAGTATCGTTGAACGGAATTTGTTACGATATAGCTATATTCACTCATTTGTACTTGTTTGTAGGGGGGAATCAGGTGGCCTGTCATGTGACCTACGGGTATATGTAGAACCCGTAGCCTACACTTCGGTAGTTCTACATACAATACGACTATAATATAAGATTATTGTACCTTACATCTTGACTTTAATAGTCAACCAACAGAATTAGTTGTTTTCTTTATATAACAGCTTTTATTTAAACGTTTTCTATTGTCTCTTTATTCCTTTAATAATTGTAAAATAACCCTGAAAACTCCCTAGAAAACCCCTTAAAACCACCCTAAAAACCGCTCAAAATCACCCTTGAATATCGATATCCTCACTTTTTCCACGATCGATATCGTAATCGTAGAATAATTTATCGCGATAATCCGATAAACATCGTCATCGTGCCCAAGTCTGGAGTAGAGTGAGGGGTAGAATCGAGAATTTAGATATCGAGAAATCTCCTCCTTTAAAAAGGAATAAATCGAATACTAAACTAGGGTCTAGAGCGGGGGAAAGGGCTAGAAAAGGATAGGTATATACATAGATAAATAGAAGTGGTGATAGCTTCATTTTTACCTAACTAAGTAATAATGGTGACTCTATCAGCTTACTCACAAACGCCGATATCGGCGCCGAATTGGTCAATAAATCGAATTTATTGACCAATAAAAATAATGATGAGTACATCGGAACAGATTGTCTTGGTATTCTAGAATAATTGAAGTCAAGTCATCAACTCAGAGGTCAAGGATATTTGACCAAGCAAGCAGATCAGAACGAGATACTTATCGAGAGAAGACCTTGATGAATGACAAACAATTAAATGATATCAAAACGCATCACAATAACATACGATGAGAAAGACAGTTACGAGGCATATATTATGTATTGGGTAGCTACGTATAGAATAGAATGTCACACCAACCTACAAATCCCAACTCAATCCCAACCACTGCCATGATAAATCTAAATTTAAATCTAGAATACTTGGACTGATGATGACCTGTGATGAACGCATTAGCAACTAGTCTTGAACATGAATGGGGAAGAATAATGCATATTGAGTTGTTAGACTCAGTGATCTTGGTAGAATAATCGTCAACACTCCGAAGAGCTCAGGATTTTCAGTGCTTGTTTGTAATCATTGTCAAGGGATGTAGAGGATAATAAAAGTAACCGCTTACCAGTTAATTCTGGAATCTACACCAGTGCTATGGTTGCTGGTTTATAGTCCAACCTGGCTTAGAATGCCCACAGGCGCAGCAACGCACCAACCCCACACCTCCTCGTTGTACAACCAATTACTTGAATAATGGAGCCATTGCGAGAAGGTGGCACAAAAAGTGAACTTATTGCTCTTCGCATTGCACCTCTCCATATAAGAGAGGCTAAGACGGTGAGCGCAGGCAAGGGTAGCAGGCAAGTCGTTATTGGTATCTAAATATATCCTGAATCCTGGTTAGCAGATGTACTTCTTCGAGAAGTAGACAAGCAGCAGGATTGTGAGAGAGATCATGTTCAGAATATGTAAGAATTGAATGTCATCCACCCGCACGATATAGCTACCCCGGCGAGGGTGCCACCGAAGCAAGGTCAATCGCAAATTATATCATCATTGAATGGATTTGGAGGGAGAGAAGTAATGAAGTCGCGAGAACTTACAGTATATACTGCTGACCTTCATACTGCTGAAAAGTAGAAGGTCATGGTGTTGATGATGCGACGCGATCCGATGCGACCGATCATTGCTCTGAGCAAGAGACTGTTGCGGATGGTTGTCTGGAGGAAAGATAGAGAGAAAAGTTGCGGTCGAAAAAAAGTTCCAAAGACCTTCAAGTCTTGGCGTTTGTTCGCGCTAAGGCATGCATGGGTGCCTCTTTTCGTAAGGCCACCATGAAATTTAGGCGGAGTATCGCGCACACATCCAATTCTCAAAAATAATAACTCCGATCACGACAACTTTCTTTCGACAAACAGCCCAGTAGGTCAACACCACATTACCTAAACTGCTATAGCAATTGGTCTCTAATAATCAGCCTCAGAATCATACACAATGGGTGACGCAGAGATCAAGACATCGACATGGAGACTGGTGGAGGTCGGTCGCATCTGCCTCATCCACGGCGGACCATCAGATGGAAAACTTGCAACTATCGTTGAGATCATCGACCACAAGCGCGTACGTGAAAATCCATGGATTTCAAGGACTCCGGGAAAGCAAATATTGACTATATACAGGCCTTGATCGACGGACCAGCAACAGACACCAAAATCGCCGTTCCCCGCCAATCAATCGCTCTCGCCCAACTCATCCTCACACCACTCGTCCTCGAGAAACTCCCCCGAGCTGCACGAACCGGTGTTGTCGCTGCTGCGTGGAAGAAGGCCGATATTGAGGCAAAATGGCAGGAGAGCGCGTGGGCCAAGAAGCGTGTCCAGAAGGAGCGAAGACGAGCATTGACCGATTTCGAGCGATTCAAGGTCATGCGATTGAAGAAGCAAGCACGATTCGAGGTCCGAAAGTCATTGGCAAAGGTCAAGGCCGCGTAGATGGATAAAACGGATTTGGGTTTGTGGGCTGCGGGGCATGATTGCATTGGGTTACTGGATTCCTTTGCTTCTCAGGGAGCTTTGTATCCTACGTCAATTTTGACAGGCGTAATGAGCATATGGACTTCAAAAGAATATTGAAGTGCTTTTCGGAATTGAAATGCTATGATACGTCAAGTATGGGACTTTTCCTACGGAGCTTGTAAATGCAATTTTTATGTGCTATGATAACTTTAACAATTTGCCCAAGAATGATTGATTTTATGTGTTTGATTTTACTACATTGGATGATCCTAATTTGTATAGATACCGCAAAATAATTGCCTCCTGTATATTACCCCGTAGTATTATTGGAAGAGATCAAGGTACAAGTACCTATGCAACTCTCAAGGAGGAGTTAAAAAGGGAAAGAAATAATATTTTTCTATGTTTATTTGGTCCATTGCTAAGCCTTTGTCCAGCTTCAAAGGTTCTTTTTTATCAAGTAATAAAAGATAAAGCAATACTCCTGTTGTTGTTGTTTGTGAAGGCGACGACAGTGAATTGATTCCAAAGGTTCCAATTGCAGCTCAGCTTGACCTAAGATTTAGCCGAACCACCTGCACTGTACCTCAAAAATCACACCTCCCCACCACCACCAACGACCGACCTCAACACCACATAACACCTCAAACGAACTTATACCTATCCTCTCTGGTCAGTAAACTATCTCTTTGATTCCTCATATGCCCTACTCATCTTGAGGCTCTGTTACACCCACAAATACAACCTCTACCCCGCGCGCACAAGAAATATTCTTCCTAGAAGGTCTTCGCAAAATATCTGCTAACACCCGCTAATACAGACATACCACCCAACATGTCGAACCCACGCATTGAAGAACTCCCAGACGACGAGCCACCAAAGACCGTCACCGCAGAGGACGAGGCGTCAGAGGACTCCGACTCCGAGGTTGAGAATGTCGAGGCCGAACTTCCAGCTGGAGGGGCTGTCGTCCACTCTCGCAACGAGAAGAAGGCGCGCAAGTCAATTGGCAAACTCGGTCTCGTCCGTGTTCCTGGTATCACCAGAGTCACTTTGAGACGACCAAAGAACGTAAGTAGTTTTCAATTGTGGGGTTTGCAGGAGGGCGCATCTCTGTGCGGCAGACGAGGATGCGATATTTAGTCACCCCTCTATTTTCTGCTTTGATGGGTCGCTTCGATCCTAGGTAAACGAAATGCTAATTACGAATTTTTAGATCCTCTTCGTTATCAACCAGCCAGAGGTTTACAAGTCCCCAACCAGCAACACCTACATGTAAGAATCACCCCCACCATAGCATGCACGAACCCACACTGACATTTTTAAACAGCGTCTTTGGTGAGGCCAAGATCGAGGACTTGAACTCTCAAGCTCAAGCTTCAGCTGCCCAACAACTTGCCGCTGCCGAGTCCCACGACCACGCAGGACATGATCACTCTGGACACGACCACAGCCACGACCACGGAAAGGGCAAGGCCGTCGACACTGGTGATGATGAAGAAGACAAGAAGGACGATGAGGAAGATGACGGGGAGGAAGTTGATGCCACTGGACTCGAGGACAAGGACATTGAGTTGGTCATGACACAAGCAAGCGTTTCACGGAAGAAGGCCGTCAAGGCTCTGAAGGAGAACGATAATGATATAGTCAACTCTATCATGGCGCTGAGCATATAGAGACACCATAACTGACCATACTTGTACCTATATGGGCAACATTGCGAGTAGTGGGCAATTTGGAAATACAGACGCATCTTTGCTCTGTCAAAAGCAAATTGTAAATTGAGAATGAAATTCTAACAGTGTAAAGGCTGTTCATCTTCCAATGAATATTTCATCTTTTGATTGTGACATGTTCGTGGGCCACACATGATTCCAAAGGTTTTTGAAATTTGATTCTATGTTCCCTTTCTGATATCATATGCGAATAGTAAATGGGTATACTCGAGTACGGCTGTCAGCATATTTCTCTTCCTTCGGGTACTTGCAGTACAGTAGTTCGCAGCGGAAGAGCAATTTGAGATTGTCCAAATGTTTTTTTCACATCTAAAAAGGTCACTTGACATCTGTAGAAAATCTAAAAGAATCAATCTAAATGTTTAAGCCTGTCACTGAATTTACACTACTTGGTAGAACGAGTTTAGTCGGCTCAAAACCCGGAAAGTGAACATTTGCTGCAATCACGTGCCGTACTTTTAGCGGCTTCCGAAGCTCCAGGTTTTGACAACCATTGAGTTTACCATCACAACTCTCTACTCCGCTTTAATCTCACCAATTTATTCACAATGGCAGCAGTAAGTTCAATTCCTCAAGATACTCCTCCTCGACCGATTGTGCCAGCGCTGGGTGTCACTCACCCCAAGAATCTGGGTCCCTGCACCGATTCTTCCCAAAGGGACACTCAATCTTCTCCAAATCCCCAGCTAACCGCCCTCCTCTCACAGCGAAGCGCAGCACTCAAGCTCGACTGGGCCAAGGTCACTACCTCCCTCGGCCTCAAAGGACAAACCGCCGCCTCTCTCCAAGCCTTCAAAAAGCGCAACGAAGACGCCCGTCGTCGGGTCCAGCAACTCTCGGAACTCCCAGCCAAGGTCGACTTCTCGCACTACCGCGCAACCCTTAAGAACCAAGCCGTCATCGAGCAGATCGAGAAGCACTTTGCTACTTTCAAACCAGTGACGTACGATGTGAACAGACAGATCAAGGCGATTGAGACGTTTGAGGCGCAGGCTATCAAGAATGCTGAGGAGACCAAGGGTCGGGTTGATCTTGAGCTTAAGGATTTGGAGAAGACTTTGAAGAATATCGAGGAGGCTAGACCGTTTGATGAGCTTACTGTGGTATGTTTTACTAGATTTGGGGGTCCGGGGAAAGCGAAGGGGAGATGGCTAATCTTTTGGTATAGGATGAAGTCGCTGCTGCCCAACCACAAATTGATGAGAAGACCAGCCAACTTGTTTCTAAGGGTAGATGGATGGTACCTGGTTACCAAGTACGTATTCCCATTTTCTGCTTTGCAGGGCAATTCTTGCGTTGGTGGGACATTTCTAACAATCTTTGTAGGAGAAATTCGGAAACCTTTCGATCTTGTAGATGGATCGGTTGGGTATTTTCTTATGTCACCTGTAAGAGTGTAAATAGGGGGTGGGTAGAAAATGAAATGGAAGCAGACAATATTTCTAAAGGCTGTACAACTTGTGCTGTTCGATTGATTACCCTTTTCTATATTCAATGCACTCGAAATATACATCTACGCAGTTCATCAAGGGTTGGCATATAGGCATTACAAGTGTGAAGCCAAATTTTTATGCTTTTTGAAATGGTTTATCAGATTTTCTGTGCACTCAAATTATATGAACCATCCAAAATACGACGCATTTTCGGCGATGTATGAAAGGGTTTCTTACATGTTACCATTGTCGTTCTAGCGAACACGGAGTTTCGAGATACAAAAAGTATCCTTCTCAACCTCTTTGACTCATCTGGAGAGAAGAATAAAGGAACAGATATCTTTGGGTTGATGTATTCCACTTACTGTATGTGGGGTTCAGAAGTTTACACTTCTACAACCTCTGCCTGTCCCTCCCCTTCCTTCTCCTTTATCCCACAGCCCCGTTCTCTCCTTCAATTTCCCTCTACATACCCCCATCTACCCCATCACATCATCCAATTTACTCCAAAATCCACTCCAAACCCCCCAACATATCCCTCTCCGCCTTCACAGCCCTCTCCAAAAACGGCGCCTTCAACCAGAACGTGTGAGGGTACCCAACCACGACGTCGAGTCGGACTTCCACACCTTGTTCCCGTAGGACTGCGGCGTAGAGGATCCCGTCGGAGTAGTAGATGTCGTTTGTTGAGACTTGGATGAAGTGCTTGGGCTGGTGCTTTGTTTCCATGATTAAGTGTGAGAAAGCTTCGTCGAAGGGCATGACCACCCGTAGTGACCTACCATTTGAGGAGTTTGGGGCGGGGGTTGAGAGAAGTGATGTATGGAAGCGGGGGCACATTGAGATGTGTGCAAATCGTGGGGGGAGAAAGTCCTCGAGCTTTGAGGCATCGCACGTCACTGGTCCTCGCAACAGAACTCCTTTAATCCTGTCCCAATATCTCTTAGTATTCTCATTCAGACGTCCTACTGCTCGTGCTGCTTCACGCATCGTCGTCTTGTGCTGGTAAAGCTGCGCTGCCAACATTCCCCCCAAAGAAGAACCCACCAGCACTATCTCATGGTTTGGATAAGTACTAGTCAAACTGTTGAAAACATGCTCAACATCTTCCAAGGCGTCTCTAGCGCTATGCTGTGGCATCAAACGGTAGGATGTTGAGTACACCATCAGAGAGAAGTGATGACATATCCGACGACAGGTAAGGTCTTCGCAGAGGGGGGAGCCGACGGTTAGGGGGCCGCCGTGGATGTAGAGGATTATTGTGTTCTTGCGTTTCTCTTTCAGATCCACGTCCACATCCTCGTCCTCTATCGAATGGTCGTTTTTATTTTCTTGCTCGACCTTGGGAGTGGATGTGGTGGTAATCGGTGTATAAACCCTAATGGCAATACCACCAGGAGAGGTTTTCGCCGGTATGAAACTATCACTGACTTCCATCCCATCCTTCAGATACGCATCTCTCCCCTCCAAACATCTCTTATTGAACTCCTCACATTCTCTTTCGTAGTTCTCTTGTCTCTTGATGGGATCTGTCACAGCTGGTTTGGGGAGTAGGAGACCAGCTGCTTCTTCGTGAGCAAGCCAGGTTGGGGAGAGTGGTGGGGGGGGTATGTCGAAAAACAGGTTGTGGGGATCTGTCACAACTGGTTCGGGGAGTAGGAGACCAGCTGCTTCTTCGTGAGCAAGCCAGTTTGGGGAGAGTGGTGGGGGTATGTCGGGAAACAGGTTGTGGGGATCTGTCACAACTGGTTCGGGGAGTAGGAGACCAGCTGCTTCTGCGTGAGCAAGCCAGTTTGGGGAGATTGGTGGGGGTATGTCGAGAAACAGATTGTGGGGATCTGTCACAACTGGTTCGGGGAGTAGGAGACCAGCTGCTTCTGCGTGAGCAAGCCAGTTTGGGGAGAGTGGTGGGGGTATGTCGAGAGACAGGTTGTGGGGATCTGTCACAACTGGTTCGGGGAGTAGGAGACCAGCTGCTTCTGCGCGAGCAAGCCAGCGAGCAAGCCAGGTTGGGGAGAGTGGTGGGGTTATGTCGAGAGACAGGTTGTGGGGATCTGGGTTGGAGGACATGGTTTTTTCTGTGAGGGTTGGAATATGGATTGGAGGGGTTGAGATGCGTGGGAAGGCTTGTGTTGGTTTGACTACAGGTCAATGGGACAAATACAATAGTAATCTCTTGTTATTATATCATATTCGTCTTGTCTAACTAAGTGCTAGCTACTGGTCCTTAATATATCCATCTAGAAGCCACGTCACGTAGCTTCCCTCGCTTGTACTTGTAAGCACGTATACATATCGTAATACGTTAGTTATATTACGATACGTCAGCTGTATTACAGCGTGTTAGTTAGTATATAGCCTATAATACGTGTGATACGTGTTAGCTACTCTTATACAGTATGAGGCATACAGCAGTACGTGGCAGCTCATATATGCGGTATACGTTTCAGTGAGGTACACAGCCTGTAGCTGGAAATAAGGGGTAATGCGAGTAGCCAGCCTGCGCTACATGGCGAGGCTTGGCGAAGGCATATCGCAACAGCTTGGGTTGTTGTGAAGAAGGTAGAGAGAGGGACAGAGAGGTAGAGGAACTACCTCGCTTAAAGATGAGATTGGTGGATTTACTACGTAATATATTCCAAGAACCAAGACGAGTCGTGAGAAGAGCCAGAGAACTTTCATTATATCACTAGACGCATAAAATATTTTTCCGGCATGGGAGAAAATAAGTAAAGCTGTATTTCGATGCGCAAGTTTCTCAGTAACTTGTTAGATAATCAAGCCCCTTTTTGGAAAAAACAAACAAAATCATAGAAAAGTCTCAGACAAAATTCACAAAGAAGAAGAAAAGGACATTTCAATTATGAATTACCACATACAACTTATAACTACTGACTACTCAAAAGCTTCTCCACCGCCCACTTAACACTCAAATTCCTCAAATCACTATAATGCTGTCCCACCCCTACAAACAGCACAGGCACATTCGTAGCATGCACCATACTAACTAGCGTTCCCACCATATCACCAACTGTATCACACTTCGAGATAATGAACCCATCCAACCCTCGTCCCGCTCCGAAAGCCTCATTAAAATTCCTCGCTTGAGCCACAGAATCAGTTCCTACCAACGCCTCCCCAACCATAAGGATCTTATCCGGGTTTGCAAACTTGGCAAATTTCTCGAGGGATGACATGAGACGTTGATCATTGTGGCGACGACCCGCGGTATCGATCAGAACGACGTCGTACCCTTCTGAGGCGGCGAAGGAGACAGAGTCTTTTGCTACGTTTGCGGCGTCCTTTCCGTAGCCTTTTTGGTAGAGGGATACCTCTCCGCCTTCTCGGGCTGTGAGTTCTTTGAGGTTGCGGACGTGGACGGCGAGTTGTTCGACGGCGCCGGAACGGAAGGTGTCGCAGGCTACGACGAGGACTTTGTATTTGTTTTGGAGGAGGAAGAAGCAGATTTTGGAGAGGTTGGTGGATTTGCCAACACCGTTTACTCCGACGATGGAGATGACATATGGTCTTCGTTTCTGAAGGGATAATGAAGATGGTGAGGTGACTGCGTCGATTTCTCGTAGAAGATCAAGTGATGAGGTGGGTGTGAGTATCTTGCGTAATGAAGATTCCATAGCAGTTTGAATTTTTGTTTGAACACCTGTGGTCATGTTAGTATATGTTTCAAAAATTGGAAGTTGGAGAACTGACTCTCAAAACTGGCAGTCTTCACTCCAATTAGTTCTCTCTCTACACCTTCACATAATCGAACAGCTGCCTCTCGGGCAACATTCTTCTTGAGAAGATGATCCTCCATTCCTTTCATAGCCTTTTCTAAATCTTCTTTCGTCAAAGTCTTTCCTCCAACCACATTTCTGAAAAGTCCACCGATTGCGTTTAAACTCGAGCCAACCAATCCCGTCGATGCCGCTGCCGAGTTCTCCTTCTTCACATCTGCAGATGCCAATATCGAATGAACTTGATCATCCAAATCCTTCAGCACGAACTGTCCCTTTCCAGTCTTTGAACCCCATGTTGCTTGGTCTACTGCTTCCACTGCACCGGGACGACTGTTGCCATCTTCCTCTCCAGATGTTGCGCCATTTGCTGGCGCAGAGTAATCGAGAGGCGTATCGCTATCCTCATCTGCCAACCCGTCTGCATCCCACTTCCGGCCCTTCTTTGGCGCTGCTGATTTCGCTGCTCTACTTTTCTTCGAGTACGCTTCATCACCCGAAGAAGCATAAATTGGTGCATTCGCAGCCTTCCGTGCTCTTCTTGAACCCTTTCCTCCTGGTCCTCCCTTAGCTGTAAGCAAATGGCCCGCTGGGGTACTTGGTCGAGAAGTGTCCGGTGTGATTGCTGGAGTCGAATCGTACGTCAAGTCCCTCTGATTGTTTTTCGATTGTCCTCTCGAGAGAAGTCCAGGAAGCGGAGGCGGTTCGTCTAGATTCTCTGAAATGGAAGGCGGTGCTTCTTCGAGAAATGCGGAGGATTCTGCTGTCCGCGTATCCTGATTGAGGGCCGTTTTCTCCAATTCCCGAACTTGCTGGTCGAAATAATCGTCAAAATGGCATTCCACAACGGTTGTGTGCGGTTTCTTTAATTGGTCGCCATATAAATCCACGAATAAAGTTTTGATATTGTCGACGAGTTTATCAATCCACGATAGGTGTAGGAGAGAGCGATAGACAGCCTGCATTTTATAAGTCAGTCTAGGTGATTCAATTGATTTATAAAATCTCAAAACTCCGGGAATTACATACAACGAAGATTATTCCCAATTCCTTGACAGTAGTCCATTTGACAGTATGTTGATCGTATTTGTATGGCGGATTATTGGCGGCAGATACATCGTCGGCAATGCCAGCTCCTGGAAGTGTTTTCTCTTCAATGAATACATTGGTGATGAGGCTGTTAATGATGGCGGGGCTGATGGAAGAATATGTTTTTGACCATAGCACCACACCAGAAGTGGTGAGAATTTCAAAAGTATCCAACATTATGGCGAGTCCGTCGGTGCGGAAATGTTGGTGAGAATTTGTTGAAATATCTCTAGAGATCGGGATTAGGTGCAACAGTGTCTCTCAGTCGCAAAAACGAAGCCTTGTCCTTAAGCCCCTGTTCCGCCGCTGGCTGGTTGCGATAAGGCCTAAGAACCCTGAAGGCTGGGCACTGGCAGGCCACTAAAGCCACCACTGGCCAGTGGCTAGTGGCTAGCCAACTCTGGGGTGCCATAGGCCCATAGGCCCATAGTGAAGAGTTTCTATTAGTGGCACAGGCACAGGGCACAGGGCACAGGGCATCAGATTCTTATGTCATCAGCCCTGTTCCTGTGCGTGCACCTCAGTAAATATCGATGAAGGTGTCCCCATAAGGTAATGTGTTCTATGCCCCAATAAACCTCGCGCCTGGTACAGTAAGAAGGAATATACTCGAGTACACCTTTCTGTCTACCCACAACCAACCTTTAGGGGATCAGATTCTCCCATACATCTCATTTCAAACTTCTACAGCATCTGCTATCGCGAAAATGCAGCGACAACATTACGGCCAGCCGCCGCCTCCAACATCTCCACCGCTTCATCACCCAGTACCTCAGCATGTATCTACAGTACCGCAGTTACGGTCTCCTCCTCCTCCCATGCCGCAACAACAGCAACAATCATATGGAGGAAATCCCTACCAAGCGCAGGGAGGAAATAATGCCTTTGGCGCATATGGCGGATTCATCAACGATCCCACGGCGCAGATGGGATTCCAAGTAGGACAAACCGCATTAAAGCACGGTACAGAGTACATGGAACAAAACGTATGCCTCTATCCCCTACGTAGGACTTGGAATAGAAAATATACTAATACTGCTGGTAACAGTTTAAACAATACGTGAATGTCTCCGCGCTAAAACATTACTTCAACGTCTCCAACTCGTACGTGGTCAACAAGATATTCCTCGTTCTCTTCCCCTGGCGCCATAAGCCCTGGTCTCGCAAACAATCGATCGGTCCAAATGGACAAGAAGGATGGTTTCTCCCTCCACGCGATGATCTGAATAGTCCGGACATGTATATCCCAGTCATGGCCTTAGTCACATATATCCTCCTTTCCACACTCCTAGCTGGTCTTCGAGGGGCTTTCCAACCCGAATTATTGGGGTACACGGCTACATGGGCGTTCTTCATCGTGCTTATCGAGATCCTCGGGTTGAAGTTGGGATGTTATCTCCTTTCCATCTCGAACGAATCGCAACTCCTGGATTTGGTCGCGTACTCGGGGTATAAATTCGTGGGGGTCATTGTGACTTTAGTAGTTAGCGAGGTAGTAAACGGTGGCAAGGGAACGGGAGGGTGGATTGGATGGTCGATATTTGGATATTGTTTCCTAGCCAATGCGCTCTTTTTGGTACGTCCACTCAACACCCAATCCCCCTTTTTAGTACTAGAACTAACATATCTCATCTAGTTGCGCTCACTAAAATATGTCCTCCTCCCCGAAAACACCACCGACGACCGAGGCACCATGCAAACAGTCGCACGCTCCCAAAAGAGTCGCCGAACCCAATTTCTATTCTTGTATTCATACCCCGTCCAACTAGTTTTCATGTGGGGTCTTACTTCTTCCATGTAAGTAAAACCATCAAATTTAGCTTTGAGAAAAAGGAAAAAGGAAAAGGGGGAAAAAGAAAACTCATTTTTTTCTGGCGTCTGGAATTTATCGCGTGGATGGAGAGTGTGAAGAAGTAGGAACATGTGGACTTGAAACTAAGGGGGAGTGGGGAGGCTAGGCTGTAAGATACCAATATTATGAAAGAAAAAACACTTTATAAATTTGAGACACACGGGTTTTGAAGTGTGAAATCTTACATCAAATCAAGATGGGGAATATGGCATTCCTAAATTAAAATGAAAACACTTTCTATGAAAAAGAGGAGGAAGAGGAGGAAGTGGAAGAGGAAGAGGAAGAAAAATAACTGTATGGATGACCAGTTTGTAAATTATAACGTGATTGACACCGTTCACTGGATTGTGTCTCTGGTAAACATCTCAATGCTGTACGCTTGAAGTAGGGCGGGAAGGGGGGTAAATAGAAAGTCTTCTAATGTCACGCTCTGGTATGCGATCTGGGTGTCTCGCTCTTTCAAAGCCTTCGGATACTTCCCTGCCCCTATTAGATGTTTCTCAGAATCACGAGCCAGTCGTAACGAAGAAAAGAAAAGGCAGCTTTAATTTCTTCAATATCATTAATATTATTGATTTATCAATCTCTGCCTGCCCGGGTATATTTCCGAAAAACAAATACTCTTCCTTTCTCCTCCTAACCCATTTTTGTACTTTCCCTATACTTTGTACTTTTTTTCTCTCGGATCTCTCTTAGATTACATTCAGTAATCTCGTAATCTCGAGAAAAAAAAACCGCAGAAATTTGCCTATTTTCCTTCCCCCCTTTCTCTCTGAATCTTCTTTATAAGCTCTCTTAATTTCGACAATAAATCGGAAAGAAACAAAATCGGACAATTGAAAAAAAAACGCCCCCAGACAAGTAAACCCCAAGTTGCATACGTACTTATACAGATAAACACTTATAATCCTCTCCGTTGCGGCGTTGCCCCAATCAAGACGATCGGAATCAGTATACATAAAATGGATCCGGTGTCGGCATTTTCTCATCATCGTCATCAATGACAATAATCTCGTTCTCCTTCTGATTCTCGTTCTCCTTGTTGACGTTGTCGTTGACGTTGTTTTTTGGCTGGACATCGTCGTCAGAGTCGGAGTCGATAATAACAACACTTATCTGTCGCTGTCTGTCATTTGGGATAACACCAAGACCAGGGGCTCCAACGGCACGAATGATACCAACGGTACCAACAGCAGGCATGATATCAAGAGCGGGCATGACAACACCTCGAAGAGCTTCTCGGGGTCTGATAGAACCAAAAGGACCAGGGGCACCAACAGCAGACACCTCATCTCTTCTCGGTCCTGTTCCAGACAGCTTACGACCCCTACTTGTAAGACCCCCAAAATTAAGACCTCTCACAGCAAATCTCGAAGCCAATGGTCGTACAGGTCTCCATAGTGGTCTTGGTCTTGGAATAACAACAAAACCCTCCTCATCCTCATCAACAACCGAATTCACAACCCCATCTTCCCTATCAATCTCCCTACGAATCCCTTCATAAAGCACCCTCGCACAAACACTCGGTACTGAATTCCCAATCTGTTTAATCTGCGCCGTTCGGCTTCCCTCAAAGATATGATTATCAGGATATCCTTGCAGCGTCGCGAATTCCCTCACGGTGAACTTTCGTTTCCCACTGGGGTGGTAGCCAGAGGGGCCGCCGTCACAGGTTATGGTGTTTTTGAGGATGGCGTCGCCGTTCCAGGGGGTTTTGTGCTTTTCGGGGGGTAAAGTGACGAGGTGGGGGTTGTGGTCCAATGCATTGCGCGGGATGGTATGGAGGGCTTGGTTTACTGTTGTGAAGGGGCGGGTGCCTGAGGGGCCGTGGATTGGCTTGGGGAATTGGGGGAGGATCTCTCCGGGACTGGGATGGAGGTAAGTGATGGATGGGATGAGGAGGGGTTTGGGGAAAGAAACTTACCAGGAGGCGATGATGATTAGGCGGTTGCGGTTCGCGGGGATGCCCTTTGGGGTTTGTTAGGTTTGAAATCCAGATAGAGAGAAATCTAAGAGGGAAGATAAACTATGAGAAAGAAGTTACTTACCCATTCCTGAAGCTTAACTCTCTTCCATCTAACCGAGAAATTGAGACAAGTGAGCATATGTATTGCCGACGCGAAGAACGTCGTCAAATGCTCATCCGTTAGAATTCCATCAGTCTGCTCGAGGGTGACAACCCGTGGTCTGGCCAGCTCGACCATGTCCTTGATTGCAAACAAACTGGCTGTGTTCATTTCATCGTCAGGACCCGGTCGAGTCTTACAACGGGCATAATATTGACAAGGAGCGCTAACATGTAGAATATCGACTCCAGCAGCAGCTCTTCCTGCTTGAGATCTGCTGCACTCCTTGATGAAATCAAAGACGGGCATTTCGTGACAGCTAGCACCGGGGAAGTTCTTGCGCCAACTTGCACATGCCGCCTCGTTAAAGTCGACTCCCCATTTTATATCCAATCCGGCTTGAAGAGCGCCGCGAGTGGTGCCGCCAGAGCCACAGAATGCGTCTCCGTAAGTCAATGGCTGACCGAGAGACCTATTAGTTCTCTTAATAGGTTCTGGCGTCTGGCCGGGAGGATTTGCTACAGGTACGATATCTGGATTTACGGCAAGAATTGCGGAGCTGCGTTTGCTGACTGCAAATAAGTCTCTATTAGCTGGACGAGAAGCCGAGGGCTGAGACAAGACGCTATTAAGATCAATTTTGCGGAGGGGATTGCAATTTTGAGTCTTTCTCTCAGGACTAGGTTTCTTTGCAGGCAACTCGTTATGGTCATCAGACGACCGCTTACGCTTATTGGGAGAATCGGTTTGTTCCTTGGTATGCCCCTCCCGCCACTCGTTCCACTGAATGGCATCATGAACTCGCAGAGAATCCGAAATACCGTTCTTGCCGAGGCGCTCGAGCGCATTGTTGCGCCACTGGTACTTCTTCTCAGTACCCGAGATATACTCCGTGAATCGCCATCGAGCCACTATTGGAGCATGTTCCTTGATCCTTTTCAGTGTTTTCTCCATTGATACACTCCCATTCTTGTCTCTGACAATATAGTCATCCTTATCCCAACATCTGAGTTTGACATCCTGCTCATTGAAAGGTCTATTCGTAACCAACAACTTTCTGACCTTTTTGAATTGTACCAGGGGAACTTCGGTTACTCTCTCAACTTCGGGATTGTCGATGTCTACTTCTTTCACGAAGCAAACTTCGTTGGTCTTCTTTACCAAAAGTCCGCCCATTCTCACATTCCTACGCAAGAGTTGTCCACGTAAGAGAATCTGCGAGGTTTCCTTATTCTTCAAGATTTTGTTAATCTTCAAGAAGTCACCGGAGTAAAGCTCGACGGTTTTATTGATTGTCAAATTTCGGTCATGGACTTTGAAAGCTGGGAGCTCAACCAAAGGGTTCACAACCTCTGAAGTGCGGGTCGTAAAGTTGCCAGGTCTGATGCGTTTTGGCTTTGGTTGTGTGCTTTCAGGTCCCTCCTCCTCATCATCACTGAGATCGAGGATCTCAATGATCTTGAGATCATCCTGGTCGTCGATCTGTTCCTCATCATCATCGATGGAAATGTATTGGGGTTCGGCCATGATGTGATGCGATCTAAAAGAAGTTAGAGATCTTCGATTCGAGATATACGGCAAGAAGAGGGAGGAAAGTGCTATCGAAATATAAGATCGTGACGCCCACCAGTCTCTCCTGGAGGAGGTAAGGAATGTGAGGATTGGCACCAAATATCATAAAAGATCGAAGTTGAAGTTCGTCAAGTGGGAAAGATGTGAGAACTTACTTGGAGGATAGCAGTGTCGTCGCTGAAGTCGCTCAAGCTGCTTCTATACCGCAATTGCGGTCTTGGAGAGAAGTTGCGAAAGTATTGAGCGATGAGTAGTCAGTGCTGCTCTTATGGTGCTCAGAGGAATCTTATAAATAGCTATATAAAGACATAAAATGAGTTGGGTCAGGAATTACACTTATCAGAGGTGACAAGAAGTTGCGAAGTTTGTGGGTTGTAAAGAGATTGGTTGAATGTGAGGGAGGGCCTAGTGAGAGCTTAAAGCCAAACTTGCTAAGGCATGCATGCAGCTTGCAATGAAGTGAGGGTGAAGAAAAGGAAGTGAAAGCAAGAAAGCAAGAAAAGGAGGATAGATAAGGTGCCATGGAGATCCTGTTGATATGACATTGTATGTGAGTGAGTGACTGGTGAATTTGGACAGGAAGAGAATAATTTTGATAGTAAGACAACTCTGCTTGAGATTGGATAGTGTATGCTATTGGGGAAAATCTTAAAGAAATACAGCAGTCAAGATGAACAACTTGTGTAACACCTTGTGCAGGTGGGTAGTGCTGAGAAATGGACATGGGGAGAGGGGGAGGGATTGGGTCTTGGTGGTGCCCCCCTTAGACCGGCCAATAGATATTCCAGGAGTCTCTGCAGCAACAATACCTAGGTAGCAAACAAAAGTCTAAGAGAGCATTAGACAGCTAGAAGGACGCTACAAAGCTACAGATTGCGTCTTTGGGCAAAAATGAGGCTAGGGTCAATGTATAGGACAAACAGCGCTATTGCTCTATTGAAACAAAACGATACAGTGAAGTATCTTTAGTTCTTGAGAACTCTCTCTATCCTCAAGCCCAAGAACAATTCATGCAATTTGGCTTTCACAAGATTGGTCAATCAGGTTTCTTCTGAAGTATGATTAGAATCCACACCACAATTTGGAATAATGATCATGACATGTGACATACAAGAGCATGGCCATGTTGACTATGTTGACTTATGTCTCTGTCTATTCTCAAAGATCAAAGAGTCAAAGACTGCCATAATTACTCCATCATTACTCGGCTCTCTCACATTGGAAATGAGGTTTCACAAGGTAAGGGTTACTCGGATATTTCAGTGGCCGATTGGCGGCTATCTGCATATTCGGATATTCCTTCTTTCTCGAAGCTAAGGTAGCGGCTAAGGTAGTGCCCGAAGCAAACAAGTGGCTAGGCACACCCGGTACCTATACGCATACCTACCTAGGTACCTAGTTTCATTGACTAATTTACTTAAATTAGTCCATACCTAGGGTTGTTATAATTATACATAATGCGACCCCATTACGTTATTAGTATTATTATACGATTTAGGCCGTTATTATTTATTATTATGCCAAGACTTTTGTGGGTGGTAGGAGCTGGTGGTGGACCCACTTTTAAGTGATTTGAACCAATAGCATACAATGACTTTTAGGAGCCTGAGGCTCCGAGCCGCAACCTCAAGACCCCGCCTTTGTATACCCTATCTTGCTATCTAACAAACAATATAAAATCATCCTATTCTACAGCACCACCAACACGCTCAATATGCAGTTCCAATACGCGGATAAGGTACTTCTCGTACTATTATTTCTTTATTTTTGGCCCAAAAGTCATGTGAAAAGTCATGTGAAAAGTGGGGATTATATAATGACCTCGCGCTTTATTACATAACGCGCGAAAGGCGAATTATTACGTTATGTATAATCATAATTTTAACAACCCTATCCATACCTAGGTTAGGTATTCAAGAAGGCAGTCTCTTTGGGTACTGGACTGTTCTCCCACTTGGTGATTTCTATCAATAAGGGAGGAGGGGAATTCCCCATAAGCGGCAGGTAAGTTTTTGGAGTTTGTTGCGTCATTGATAGAAATATAAGAGAGGCCAGGGATTGACTAAAAAGGAATAGCTGTGATTAATTGTTGTCATCTTTGAGGTATTACCTATGAGGTCAGCCACTCCCGACGTCGCCGCATCCTCGCCCTTGGTAGCGAACCGGGACCCCGGAATTCTTAAGTAAGCGGCGCTAAGAGCCGCCGATAATTTTTTTAGAACAAACCCGATCCATTGGAAAAAGGTGGGATACTTTTCTCAAAAAGAAGAATGTTTTTCACGACACTCCCCCGCAGTGCTCCTCCTCCTCACAACCGCCGATTCAAGCTTAGGCTGAGATCTAGGTTCAATCAATTTCATTGAGTCGCTCTACGTCAAGGTCAAGTCCTCGAAACTCTGCGACTACGACTCTCGAATCCCTCTACTTTGGATTGCGACTGCGGCTGCGATTGCGATTGCCCCTCCATCGTTACTACGCAATAACGCAGCTCTATACAATAGGTATTTCACCCCTCTTCTTTTCATTCACTCGACTTGCAAATAGCTGCGACTCGCCAATGGTTATGATGATCGAAAATTTTTAAGATGTTAGACTTCCTATACATACTGAGGATGCAAATTTGGACTGAACCACTATATCTCTCTCTTGCTTTGATATCTACCTACAATACAATACATTGTTCAAGCTAACGCCTCCAATGTAGGACACCTCTTTTAGAACTACATCCGCAAAGATGTGTGGTATCCTTGGCCTTATCCTTGGCGATACTCGCGACCAGAACTCTACCGCCGCAGCCTATGACCTCCACGATGCCCTATACTACCTCCAGCACCGAGGACAAGACGCGTGTGGTATCGCGACTTGCGCTTCGGGTGGAAGAATCTATCAATGCAAGGGAAATGGCATGGCCGCAAAGGTCTTTGGCGACGGATCCCGAGTCCAAGACCTTCCCGGTTTCATGGGTCTGGGTCACTTGCGATACCCAACTGCCGGCAGCAGTGCAAGCGCAGAAGCACAACCCTTCTATGTCAACAGTCCTTATGGCATCACCTTCGCCCATAATGGCAACTTGATCAATGCCATAGATCTTCGCAAACACTTGGATCAAGAGGCGCACCGACATATCAATACCGATAGCGATAGTGAATTGATGCTCAACATCTTCGCTAACGAGCTCAACGAGACCGGAAAGGCTCGTGTGAATAAAGAGGATATTTTCAGTAGTTTGGAGCGCATGTACGAAAGATGTGTTGGTGGTTTTGCTTGCACCGCCATGCTTGCCGGCTTTGGAATTATTGGCTTCCGTGATCCCCATGCCATTCGACCCCTCGTCATTGGCGAGCGTCCATCCGCAACACTCACTGGCGCGAAAGATTATATGCTTGCTTCCGAATCTGTCGCTCTCCGTCAGCTCGGTTTTGACAATATCAAGGATATTCTTCCTGGACAGGCTGTTATCATCAAGAAGTCTACTGATGGCAATTTCTTCGAACCTGATTATCGCCAGATCGTTCCAATGAAGGGATACTCTCCTGACATTTTTGAATATGTTTACTTTGCTCGTCCTGATACAATCATCGATGGAATCAGCGTCCAGGCTAGCAGAATGACCATGGGTCATAAACTGGCCGATACCCTTGTCAAAACTCTTGGTGCTGAAGCTATCAAGGAGATTGACGTGGTCATCCCCATTCCTGAGACATCCAACACATCCGCAGCAAGTCTCGCTGAGCGGCTCAAGATCCCATACTGCCAGGGCTTTGTGAAGAATCGCTACGTCTTCCGAACCTTCATTATGCCTGGTCAAGGTGCTCGACAAAAGTCGGTTCGTAGAAAGCTAAGCGCAATTCCAAGCGAGTTCGAAGGACGTACTGTTTTGCTCGTGGATGATAGTATTGTTCGAGGAACCACTAGTAGAGAGATTGTAAGCATGGCGAGAGAAGCTGGCGCAAAGAAAGTTATCTTCGCGTCTAGCTCTCCTCCCATCACACATGCTCATATCTATGGTATCGATCTTGCTGATCCAAAGGAGCTCGTCGCCCATAACAGAGATAGACATGATATCGCCAGACACATTGGTGCTGAAGAGGTTATCTACCAGTCTCTTTCAGACCTCAAACTTTCCTGCGCCGAGCACTCTCCTCGAGGACTCACACAAGAGTTTGAAGTTGGTGTTTTTTGTGGTAAGTACGTTACACCTGTTACCGACGGTTACTTTGAGCACTTGGAGAAGATCCGTGGAGAGAGCAAAAAGCTCAAGGTTTTGGAGGGCGCCAAGGAAATGCTCATTAGCGGCAATGCCGGAGAGAAGGAGCTCGATTTGATCCAGCATGGTGTTGCAGTCGACGCCCATGGTCAGGTCGTTCCTGCCGTCAACGGTAACGGTCATGGCGTCAACGGAGGAAGACGCAAGAGAGAGCGAGAAGACACTTCGATCACTCCTCCTGTGAGAGATCGTCAT
The DNA here is from genome assembly GCA_900536425.1 of Hymenoscyphus linearis. Classification (NCBI taxonomy): domain Eukaryota; kingdom Fungi; phylum Ascomycota; class Leotiomycetes; order Helotiales; family Helotiaceae; genus Hymenoscyphus; species Hymenoscyphus linearis. Next base: position 108,414 of record UNPR01000055.1, read on the forward strand.
GACATCAGGTATGTACTACCAACCTTGAACCAACCCCCTCTCGAAGTCCCTATAGTGGTTTGGTTCTAATGAGACGCAGTTTGCATAACTTTGCCAACGAGCCACAACGAGGTTATGAATGAATATGACGATGTTATGTAATTAAAAATTAAGGCGTTTTTCAATGGAATATGGGGCGGGTGGTGGTTTGATTTTGAATCTTCCTCTGGGTAGGAAACCTTTATTTTGGAAGGTGCCGGGGGCGTTGCGTTGCGTTGGGCTCGATTCTCGGAAGTGAATTCGAACGAACATGAATGATGACGATATAGTTTTAGCTGTATCTAGGCAAATACTTGGGTAGGGCTAGCCAATGCTACATTGTCAATCGAGGTTAAGATTTTGTTTTACAGTTTCTCTTGGGAAAGTGTGTTTCTTGTTCTCTATCTCTGGATGACATTTGCATTCCTGAGGTGGTAGAGTTGATTGATATTAATAATTTGCTTACAGTCTCGTAGGGAACTTTGCAACTCCCGTCTTTGGCGTGGCGGGCGTTCATGAATCATTGACCGCGGATGAGAAGAGTTGGGTACTTCGTACTGTACTTTGAAGCAGAAAACTCGGTAGTTGGTTTAAGGTAAAGAGGGTGGACAGCTAAGAGTTCCAATTGCCCTTGTCACGCAGATCATATGTGACCAAAGTCTATAACGCCCAAATCAGTGTCTCTGATTCGCTGATTTCGCTAAAGATTGGGGCCCAATTGTACTGTTGACCAGGTAGGGGTTCGTCAGTCATTGTCCACCCCCTTTATGGACTAAACAGACACTTGATATGGGGATTGATAATCAACGTGTTACACCCACGACTCTTAATCATTAAGAAGGTGGAACGATATTGACCAACCCCTGCCCTGTCTATATTACGGATTTGGCCTAATTTTTAGCGAATCTAGCGAATCAGAGACTTGTATTTGGGCAATATAGACTTATATCATATATAATCTACTAGACTAGGTCTAACTGAAGCTGTCTGTCTAGTGTCTACCCTCTTCAACGTCTGTATTACTGAGAGATCAATCGTACTATAGTCAAAGGGATGTTATAAAAAGAATGCTAGGGTGGCAGTGTGGAAAGCACTAAGGGTAGCAGAAGTTGAGAAGACCACTTCTTGTTACTTCTTAAGCCACTTAGAGAACAGCCTTATGCGGGTCTTCTACGGCGAAGGCCTTCCTCTCATGCGTCTCTCTCATCGTCGGACTTTCTACCTAGGGATCCTGTAGAAAGCTGTTCTCTAAGTGGCTTGAGAAGCCACAAGAACTGGTCTTCCCAACTCTGCTACTCTTAGTGCTATCTACACTGCCACCCTAGCATTTTTTATAACATCCGTTTACTATAGTACCATTGTTCTCTTGGTAATACGGACGTTGAAGAGGGTAGACAGACAGCTTTCGTTAGACCTAGTCTAGTAGACTGTAGATCATATATCATAAAAGTCTATATTTTCTAAATGCAAGTCGGAATGGGAATGGGAATGCCGCAGGTCTAAGTTCAAGTGCAAGCTATTAAAAGGCTCTCGACTCCTCTTTAAAAATTTAAATCCCACTTTATATTTCTACCGGTACTTGTGAAAATTGTGACTTGTAACATTACTCGAGTACGGACTCTCGTCCGAAGTTCTCCGTCTTTCTTGATGTCGGCGACCAACGTCCTGGTACGACCAAGACTCGAGCCAAGGCCCAAAATTCCCAAGCGCGACACTTTGGAGATCCACTTTAGACCGTAGCGAGAGTTGACGATACCGGTACCCCTGTTTACAGTCTGCCCATGTTGTCCGGATAACCCAACCCAATTCTTGATCTGGTAAGGATTCAAACGTGGATAAGAGATATGCCTCATCTTTGGGGTGTGTGGAACCATGAATGGGACGACTTTCTGGGGTTTGAGGAATGTATTCTAAAATATACTTCGTGGATGAGGTAAATGTTTCCTAGGGTTGTCTTGTCCAACAGATACTGTTGTAGGAGCAAATCTGCTGAGAATAACGGTACTCGACTAAGAGGGTGAAAAGAGCATAAACTAGGGCTTCAGTTAATAAGGGAAATCATGAGAAATGTGCTATAAAAAGCTCTTTGGCTTGGAACTTATTTAGTTTTCTCAATTCTGTAAAATCTACGAAGGTAATTTAACTCAAATGGTTTGTATTTTCGTGTTTTCCCTTCGCAAAAAGTGTCTATTATTAGCTTTGTATCGTATTTTCAGGGCTCTTCTCGTACCCAAGGCGCGGTGATATCAGCTCCTAGAGTACAGCCAAGGCGGAAGATATGGAGAAGGTGCTGTTTTGGACCTCTGGGTATCAACCATTGCCGTCCTCTTGGCGGTAAATCATTGCTAAGAAGTTGAATGTCTATGTACAGGTTGAGGACTGAAAAGAGTATATAAGAGTGAGTGTCTTCGACATGTTCTACTCCCTTCACTCACCATCATCCACACTCATTCACTCTTCACATCTCCTCATCAACTACCACCCAATCAATCTCTTCATACCACATCCTCAAAATGAAGTCCTTCAGCATCATCTTGGCTCTTACCTTCGCTGCCGTTGCCACAGCTCTCCCACAGGGGGGTGGGTTGAACGAACCAGCTCGCGACCCATGTCAACTTGATCTTTGCGATGCCGACTGTCCACCACCCAAATACGTAAGTTTTCGCCCAATAAATCATCTCCACATTTCCATCTTCGTATTTCCACGTCTTCGTTTTTTCAGTTTGCGGGAGTGAGTTAGCTAATGTGGTGGCTTTCTTTTTGCAGTTGGCGACAGCTGTTTCGTGCAATGGTGGATTCATTTCGTGCAAATGTATTACCAACCCTGGTAAACTCCCGGGTGCGTAAATATGACTTTCGGAGTGCATGGTTTTGTGGGGGATTCTCTGGGAACTTTGTGGGGAAGCTTGGGTAGATGTGTTTTTATAGACTTTGAGAAATAAAAATATGTTTGTTTCTTGTCAATATCTAAGCAATCTGTCCACCGCTTCCGCGTGTAGCATTGCTCTACTTCTCGTTTATATTTTCTCATTTTAATGTTTGTCAACAGCGTCGCAAATCTCTAGTTACGGACTGCAAGAACAGAATTGTAAAATACTGTACAATTCAAGGTGAGTCATTTCATCCTGTGCTCGGCCAGTGTGGGCACTGGGCACACTCCAGGTATGCTTTTAGTTGAGGAAACACTAATGACAAGTGGATTATGTTAGAAAGGGGATAAGAGCAATTACACGACTGTTATCTGATGTCAATAAACTCACCTCTTGACAGCAAGTCGGAAGCGATTGTCAAGCAGAAGCTGTCGCTATCAAAAACTGACTAGATAATATGCTTATTTTCATTGTCGTTAAGGCAATCTTTACTTGACTTTATGGTCTCCTCGAGTATCATTTGACTCAATACTGGTTTGGATGGTGACCAGATTTGATTGCTGTAACGCGAATCTGTATAACTATAATAATTATTATGTTTCTTTCGTTATTATCATTCTCAAAACCAGAATAGTCTATCGTCTATTCCCCCAATGTCAAAAAGGTGGAATTTGTGTCTTTCACACATATTTAGGAATCGATTAGTACTCGGTGCGTCTCTCTAAGGCGCTGTCGCTTGTAGTCAGTTCAAGCAAGTTAATAAACTTTAGATATAATTTAGTAGGGTGGCACGCCTACGGGAGATCTACAGTTCATGAGACACTTGCTTGAACTGACTACAAGCGACAGCGCCGTAGACAGACGCACTGACTATTATTTGGGCTATAGTTTTTGCTTAATTCTACCTATATGGCCTTCCGTGGCGGTCCGATAATACAGGGCCCACTGCGGACCCATATTTCAACGTACTGGCCTACTACTAGCCACAAGTACCAAAAGCTAGAACATTTAAATCACGACACAACCCATTTTAAGGACAATATAAAGTCCTGTTTGATAGTGTTTATAACTTCCTACGAGTTAGGGGGGTTAGGGTTGGGGTTAGTGGAATGTTTTCCTAAGTCCACCGCGTTGTGGCTATACCTGCAGGCCTTAGCGAAAACTGTAGCCTAAATAATCGATTCCCATATTTACAGGATGTTCGTAATATTCCTGTGTCTATGCTCGCTCGCTTAGAGAAAAGGGAGGACTTGTTGGTCTCGTACTCCGCAACATAGAAGTGAGTACCGTGGGAATATCTCTTACGAGACGCGTACAACGTTCTTGGGAAGTTTGCGTTTCTAGTGGTGGAGTTTCGTATGGTGTAAGAGTCTGATAATTTATCATTTAATTAGCTATAGGTTCTTTACCGGCTTCCGGGTCCTATAGAGCTTTATAATCATCCTCGAATAGAAATTTAATATCGTTTTCGGGTTAGTTACTAAGTTGTTTAAGAGTACGCTCGAGATTGTCGTTGTCGATCGATCTATTAAAGTTAAAGCTATACTCTAAAGTCGTAGATTCGGAAGGTGCTAAAGGTGCCTTGCCCGTTTGTCGCGATTCGGCTAAAGGTTGACCTTGTCGATAACGTTCTACGAGTCCCTCCTTAAGCTTCTATCTCGGGTCTAATCAGAGCGAACAGTGACCCACTCGAGCGAACGAGCTTTAGCGAGTGAGCGACGTGGGTCACGTCGTGAGTGTAATTACTTTAGACAGAATGAAAGTGCTCTAAAAATAGATTATACACGTTGACCACGGAACGTGTCCGAGTGGCCAATCTGAACGGCGGCGGTGTAAGAGGAGAGGAACTGGCAGAATTCTTAATTTGGCTATACTCGTACTCGAGTAAACACCAGCCACCCAGACACCTAAACAGCGAGACAGCCAGACAGCTATATAGCAGCCATCTATACAGTCAGTCAGTCAGTCAGTCAGTCAGTCAGCCAGACAGCTAAACAGCGAGACAGCCAGCGAGAGAGCCAGCCAGACAGGTACACAGCCAGCCAGCCAGCCAGCCAGCCAGCCAGTCAGTCAGCCAGTCAGCCAGACAGCTACACAGGTAGACAGGTACACAGCCAGATAGACAGCTATACAGCCAGACAGCTAAACAGCGAGAGAGCCAGCCAGACAGCCAGACAGCTAAACAGGTACACAGCCAGCCAGCCAGTCAGTCAGCCAGTCAGCCAGACAGCTACACAGGTAGACAGGTACACAGCCAGATAGACAGCTATACAGCCAGACAGCTAAACAGCGAGAGAGCCAGCCAGCCAGTTAGCTACACAGCTAGCCAGACAGCTACACAGGTAGACAGGTATACAGCCAGACAGCTAAACAGGTACACAGTCAGCCAGTCAGTTAGTCAGCCTGCCAGCCAGACACCTAAACAGCTAAACAGCGAGACAGCCAGCCAGCTATACAGCCAGACAGACAGCCAGGTACACAGCCAGCCAGCCAGTCAGACAGGTACACAGGCAGTAAGCTAGAAAGGACGAGAAGGTATTTAAAGAATATCCCTAGGCTCTATTCTAATACGTCCCGATTTTATACCTTTTTACTACTACTATAGGCGGGTCGAGTATACGTTTATACTAATGTTTATCCTAAAATCTGTAATATACTAATATATTCCCTAGTGCTATTACAAAAAAACCTATATACTTAATAGCGCTCACGACTGTTCGCTCTGAAAATACATAAAAAGGAACGAATTTATGTCAACGTGCCTGGTAGTTATGGCTTCACTTAAATCACGGGACCCACGTACTAACGTACACCACTGATGAAGCTTGTAAGCAACTTTAGTAGCCTGATCTTCAACCAAAAATGCAAGCTGGTCTAGTTTCAGAACGATGGGTTTGCTCGACATTTATTACTTTATTGGCAGACGAGTCTCAAAAATATCCTGGCCTGGAATGTATTAGCGTACACGTACGGCTTGCAACCACGAAATTCATCTAAAAGACCAACCGTTCGTTTTTGAGATGAGTCAATCCCTCTAAGTCTTTAAGTAGATTGCTAGGCTGGAGTTGAAGTTCTCTGCTCATTATTAAGCAGCCGCCTTATGGCAGATACCCTGGTTTGTGAATACGGCATGTTCTTGCAGGGTTGGTGAGAGTTGGTAAAGATTCACCATGGGAGAACCATAAGGACTCGGCAACCCTTCTTACCTTCAACAGTGGCGTAGGTTCATTACATGCCTTCTTTTATTTTCCTTTTTTTTCTTTCCTCCTTACCTTGCGACTTGCCAACTTCAAATTAAAGTTGCTGGTATCACTCTTCTTTCTACGCTGTCGCCAGAAAAAAGAACGTACCAACTAACTATTCGCGGTCGGAAATAAGTGGAAGCAATTCATTATTTTTGGTGTCTAACTACTACTTAGGACAGATAATGTATGCCAGATTTTTTGCAGGTTACGCATACAAACGTTTTAACAGACACCGTCTCTGCTACAAACACAACCTCTACCGATTAACAACTAAGCTTGAGTCTCATTTTATCTTAACAGTATATCCTACCATTTTTATCTTTCTATTTGTATCACTCTTCTGTTGGTATATGTGGGAGCCATTTCTATTTTATTCCTTTTTATTCTAATGTTGATGAATGTTCGCATTTTGACCCAAAGCAAAAGCAAAAGCTTCGTAGGCCTGCCGCCAATATGTTATAGATGTTATTTATAGTAGTTTATACCTAAAAACATTCTAACATTTCTTTAACAATAGTTTTAAGGCATCCGCAAATTCTCAAGCAGAGTAGACCCACGGTTTATACCCGCTTCCACTAATCTACCTTCCTAGCAAAAACGACTCCACAATTTAACCATAAAACCAAGGAAATAACTAGGTGTGGGGGCGTAGGTTAACAACAACAATACCCATTCTGCCTTACGTCATAGAACCAAGGATACAAATTCATCCAGGAAAGCTTTACAGTCAACCAAAACTCAAAGGACGTGTTTAGAACTCACTCGTGTTAGCAAACCTTCAACTCGTCGTTTGTGTAAATTGTACTAAAATTACGCAGGCAGACACGAAAGACAGCTAGAGAATGCCGCTCACAACATTATCAAGTATATCCCCACGATGTTTCCTCGGAGCACTCCTTGCGCTACTCACCATTTCGATCACGTTTCGGACCATGGGGATCTGTCCAACGAGCGATTTCACACCATCACACAATACAGTCGATAAACCCATCTCGACCGAATCCTCAAATCAAAAAAGAGGGGGGTGAAAACCCTTCATTTTACATGAACCCGCGAGCAAGAACGCATCCTCATACATCCTACCCCCCTCGCTCCTCTCTATTGTCCTCAAGCAGCAACGCCAAACTCCCAGCGAACTCTACAGATCAAGCTAGACATCGATCATCCTCTACCAGCACATGTTAAATTTGTCGCTGATCGTCTCCCCAAACACCAAGTATCGCCACAGAATGTTCACGTCTTGAAGGATGGGTCAACGACCTACAATCTATTTGGTATAAATGACAAGATACTAGATATAATTCGAAGAGATCCTGGAGTTTGGCTCGTTGAGTGTGTCAGGGAAGGTTTGTCGAACCCCTGATAGAAGCTCAAGGTTCAGAGATAGATGGGAGCAATGAGTGGAATGGGGAATACGGCTTCAAAGATAAGGAGCAGGCTCACGGACGGAAATGAGGATACGCGCACAACATGGTATAATACCCTCATGTCCTTACCTAGGACTTGAACTGGCTGGACCGATTTAAACTAATACAAGCTCGTAGTGAGGCCAGTTAAAAATGCACAAAAAATTGGAAATCGTGGATAAATGAATGGCATGTCGTCAGGACAGCGCCTAGGAAAGAACCGAAGGAGGAAACAAGAATGAACTAAAGTTTAGCAGAGGAGGAGACCTAGTAGCTTAAAACAAGCAGGCTCCCAGTGGACAACTTTTCTCTCTATTGCTGATTGAAAGCTCCAATATTTTGTAAACAAGTTAGAACAATTAAGTTAACTATCCTAGAATATTCGGTTGAATGGTTTGCGTATTCTGAATACTGTAACTAAAATAACAACATAGTTTGAGTTAAGTTACGCTAGTAGAAAAGTAATATCTGCCTCGTCTATTGTACACTGGGAGGGAAGCGATGAACCTCTATACTCCCAACCTTCTCTCATTTGCCGTCCTCAACCCATTTGGTTCTATCTTCAACCTCGATACCAAAGCACACCTCCTCATTATCTCCGACAAATCTCCCTATGCGAAAGCTCTTCCCTGATTTCTTTAAGAAGTCGCTTATATCTTTCGTACTCCTAAAGGTCTTGCCTCTAAACATCTCCAGCAAATTCTCGCTCTGACAAACTAACTTCAGCACCTCCCCTAGAACTTCAGGTTTCCTCTCTAGTCCTTCTAGTCCCTTTGCCCAGCGTCGTGTCCATAACGGCAGCATGACCAAAGTACCAATCAAGATAAGCAAAATGCTAACAACGATAATCATTGCTGTCGTAGAGATAAGTATCCTAGTTTGACTCGAAACGGCATAGCCTTCCAAAATCTTCGCTTGCCCGTCTGTATTATTGACCCAGACGTTATCAGAAGCCGCGGCCCATTGCGAGAAGAGTACTGAGAAGGCTTTTTCCGTAGCATGTATAAGATTTGTCGAATTGGCAAGTTCCTCTCTGGGATAGAACATTGAACTCAAGAGTGTGTGTCCGTCAGAAAAGAAATCGAGATCATTGTAGCCAAAATTCCTCTCGATGTCGAACAAAATGCGAAGAAGAAATGCTCCGCCAAAGTTTGCGGATATTGTGGACGTCTGGTTGTTCTGATATCTCGCAACCAAGTCCGTGGCCTCCAATGATACATCATCGACTCTAAGAGGCTCATGAGCGAGAACAGCTCCATTAGATGGATTGATGGTTAATTTGGAGTGAACCTTTTGGAATGTTGGTCTACAAACCAGAAAAGACATGCTTGGGGGCTCGGATGAATACCAGCTCGAGCTATTGCCGTATTGAGATCTTGAATATTGCGCAAATCCGACGGCGAAATGATTAAGATTCCCACCGATTTCGGGCAGCGCCGTGGAATTCCTGATGCCATTTTCGTTCATTGATACAGGCCCTGGGGCTTTGATATCTGGATATGCAATTACACCATCCAAAGAAATACTCGCGGGCCAAAGTGGTGCCCAGAAGCCTGTAAAATCTTTTATGGTTGGTGGCGAGCAAGGATAGGAGTGACTAAATGTTCACTTACTTTTGTTGCCCAAGAATCTCTTCCCACCTAATGTGTCAGCCTTCATTGCGTTGGGCCCCACCAATTGATATGGGATCTGAAGTGCCGAGTTTCCGTAAACAATGGTATTGTTAGTGGTTTCCTGGTCCCCTTGAGAACGATCTCGCATCTCGTAGCTATAAACTACAGAGCTATTCAGTGATTCCGGCACCGGAACCATCTCAATGAATCCGCTAGGTATTGGAAGAGGAGTGCAATTCGCGTGCGCACCCACTCCTGTATTTACCATCGTCCAGTTGAGTCCATAATCTAAGCCCAAGGAAGGTTTTTGAGGCAGCAAAGGTGCGAAAGAATATTCTGCAGTTGTCCACGCAGGCGCTCCGAACCCCCCGCGTTCTGTGAGAAGCTGTGCTGAAGCCTCATCGATGTATTCTATCTGGCTGCTGGTTGATGTCGCCCCCCCAATGCGGAGTCTGTCTAAATTTGTAACTTCGTTCATGTTGGGGTACTTCAACGGCTCCGTACGCATTGTTGAGTTGCTGGAGAATAGCGCGCGTGTTGAAACCGGAACCAACTGGCTTTTAAACAGAGCTAAACACGATGTATTAGAGGCGATACATAGGACTGTGTAGTGGTGAGATAAGTTTACCTCCAAAGCCAATAACTAATAACTCATTAAAAAGCGAAACAGTGCCGATCAAAGAAAGCATGTAGTCTTTCCTCAATGCTGCTTTTATCGTGATCCATCCCATCGAGGTAGTCTCGTAACTTGTATCAATCGCAACATGACGATGCCTCGGCCCCACTGGTGGACCCTTCAAAAGAGTAATATACGGTTGCATTAAGCGAAAATAGCCATCGACGATAGACCAGAGAAACTTCAGAAGAACCGCCGCTAACACCGGAATTATAGTCCAAGCGAAAGAATTGACAGCATCAACCTTGATATATAATGAACCTTGGTCGAGACCTGAACTATAATGGGCGACTGCCCAAAGTGCTACAACAGTACATAGTAGTGATATTGCAAAAGCCAAAATACCCAGTTGCGTGTAGAACCTCTTCCAGATGAAGGTTCTAGGGCGCCGATTCTGCGGGGCTTTTAAATGAGTTAGCATATTTACTGGAAAGACGATACTTTCGTATGAAAACTGGGGTCTTACTAGTGTCAACAGGGACCTGGCGACGAAAATTCGTTCCACTGTGTGCTTCTATATATGCCACTCCAGCAAGGGTTGATTTCAGTTCCAGATAATTGTTAGCTGGGGTTGAACAACGACCAGAACGCTGAGTCCTGAAGAGATCTGTGACTGATCTTCCATGACTTATAAGAGCAACTGTTGATGCAATTGGAGCGGGATCGAAAGAGAGAATCAATTTTCTGCTCCTTCCGAAGAAAATGGTTAACAAAGTGAGAACAATCAACAAACCTAAAACCGCCTGCGTTGCTATGGCATATCCGGGATTGACGACCAGTCTCTGCTGAATGACTGAAAGTCCAATGTTCAAAGTCTCGCTTCTTTTAGACTGCCATTCTCTGGCTAAAAGCTCTGTATTTGCCGCAAACATGCTTTGCAACCACGCCTCAGACCATTCCTGTAGCCTTTGGGGTTCAAGCCAGTAGGACCAGGTTGCTGGTTCCCCAGACCATAATCTAAGATTTCGTGGCGTGAATTTGTATTGGACGATAGAGGGAAGGCCGGAGGAGTTGAGCGCTAAAACGGGGTTATTTGGCAACTCATAGCTGATATATAGTGCAGACTCAAATAATCTAGTATTAAATGTGGTCTTTTGCAAAGGTTCTGCTATTCTTTTAAAGATGTGAGGATCCACCGACGCAGACAGGCCTGTGGAATTGGCGGTGAATTTGGCGAGAATTCCATTAGCCACAAGATAGTGCGGTTGGCATATAAGTGCGCTGAAAGTTGGCTCAGAGTTAAAGGTTGTCTCATAATCGATGATAGAAGATGTTCCCGTGGTGTATGTTAAAGACATATGATTAATACTAATAAACATATAATCTTCACACGAAGTATCGTTGGACCCACGAGTTTGGGTTGGTACTTTCCAGCCTCCATAGTACCACTCATCAGTCTGGTTTCCAGTAGGACGACTTCCTGATGCAATCGGAACTGCAATTTCCGCTTGGCAGCCACCTTTGCTCCCGAGACCCTTGAAGGTAGCAGAAATTGGATATTGTAGGTTTTCAAAATTTACCCCCGTATTCTTTAGAAGATATGAAGCGTTTTGCTTGTTCATAAAACGAGTATCAGATATATTCGCCAGAGAACACCGAAGTTTTGGCAGATATGCAGTGGTTGAAGCCTCCCAGCTGGAGTTACCGGGTGGAACGTAGAAGTTAGGTATGACTGGCAGTATAGAAATCTGGTCTTCTCCTGGCATAGAAAAGTTTTTGGGTGTAAATCGACGAGGCGCGGCAGTAAACACTGGGACAGGCAATGTTTTCGCAGTCATTGTATCATCCCATAATTCACCTGCTCTTCTTAACGTGTCTGCTGGGTTGGCTATTTCCATCTTCTCGTTCTGAGGCAACATTCTTAAGAAGTCTCCCTTAAGCTTCGTTTGAATAAGTTGAGCCGACATCAAACTAGATTGCAAAGGAGGCAGAATAATGAATGATATTATATACGCGGTATTGGTCAAAAATGCCAAAACTGTATATTTGGGGGGTTTAGACCCAGAAAATGAAGCCACAAGGCTTTGCGTCGTCCCCCAAAGCGCCCAAAAGAGGTTCGCAAGATTGGTGTCAAATACAGCATTAATCTCGGCTCCTCCAGTCCGTGAAAGAACAACGTAGGGCTCCGTTCTCAAAACATCAAGATTGATAGCACCCCAGCATATCGCAACAGCGAGTGAGATTGCTGTTGCCAAGTATGACCGCAAGAATGTTTTGGAAAGTGAGTCTTTGAGGGTTATTGTGGTTAGTCCTGACTCTTGAGTCGAAACATGTTGTAAAATGGCTACCGCGGCAAGCGTGGCAATTTGAAAGATTAAGAAGGACAACAGAAACCAAAGTCGGAGGGTGGGAGGTTTCCAAGAACCGCTCTTTTTCGATTGCGTATCTCTTGCGATATTATCTTCTGACACTCTGCTAGAAAAACGTCGGCCCTCATTGGGAAAATACAGTGCCTGAGTTTGGTTGTTATTTTCCAAGGCTTGAGTATATATTGCTAGCCCCGAGTCGGACTGAGGGGATGGTTGTGTAGTGTCTTGAGACTCGGTGCCAATGCTTGTAGATTGATCGGGTTGATCAGGCGAAACAGGGGAAACGACTTCCGTCGAAGAGCTGCTTGCCGATGTTCGGCGAATAGGTGATACTATCTCTAGGCTAGATATCGAAGGTACTTGTCCATCTTGGGAACGGGGTAGAATATTGGTTCCTTCATCGACTGCTCGTAGGCTACCAGATCCGCAAGGAGTTACATCTATCGAACGTATCTGCAGAGGTGGTGGAGAAGCAGACATTGATACATGGACTGCGGACGGCTCCATTATCATATTGGAGCCAGTTGGGTAAATTAATGTTTTAGAAATCTTGGATCGTTAGTCTTTGGGTCTTGTGGATTCAGTTGTAATGTACAAGTGCTTGAACTCACCAACTATTGACGATATACCCTACTAACACAGAACTTGTAAAAGTGGCTAAGGTTCAGCAAGGCTGAGGATTAGGGGATAGATGTTGTAGGAAAATAACCTGCACATCGATTCAAGATATATAGCCATCAAGGCCATCATGGTAGCCGTGTGAGATTGTAACCCGCACTTAGACTACCAGCAACGTTGTGTGATGGTCTGCCAACTCTATCAGCCATCCCGCGGCCTGCCTGAGAGTTTCTTTTACAGCCCCGTTGGTCATACCAAGATTCGACAGATTGACTCTGAATACAGGTTTTGCGCCATAGTTGAGACAATCCTTCAAGGCGAAGGATTTGGGAAAACCCCTGGTCATTACTCTGGACACCCTTCCAAAAATACTATTGTATTAGAAAGACTCATATAAAAAAAAAAGTCTATAAAGGATAGAAATAATTATATGAACATATGATTTAGGTAATTGAAATTTAAGTTACTTGTGCTAGATAGACTCTTGACATAATCCATGCTAATAGGTAGTGTGTGCAGAGTAAACTGTGGGCTTCTTACAGTACCATCAGGCGTATCAGGACACAGGGAGAAAATATGAACACCAAGTAGGGGTGGCCATCACAGCGTTTATTTGCTGACGATAGCGTACCAACTAACCGCTAAGGCAGCATCTTTGGGGGACACAGTGCGAGATATGGCAACCATTCCATCTGCCCTTTTCAATGCACAGAATTTTCAGGATGTTGAAATGAACAACCTGAGGTACCAAAATGCAATGCAATGCAGTGTCCAGGAGAGGGCTGAGGGATTGGAAAATGGGGATCGCAGAGTCGCCTCAGTGCCTCAGTATTCTCTGCCACAGTGCCACTTTCTAGATTCCTTCGCAATTGACGTAATAGTCAGGAAGTACTGGAACTGAATTGATTTTAATGTTCGGGGACAAGGCTACAAGTGAAAGATAGAGAGAACGTAACTTGGAGGTTAGTTGTTCAAATTTAAAAGTGATAACAATTCCAAAATGTTGGAACCAAAAAATGAAGATGGCGAAGTGAACCTTGGAATGGGTGGAGGGCACAGTCACGGGACCTGGCGTTTTCTTGGCAGAAGGCAAGCGCGTCTCCAACATCAACCCCCCAATCCCCTCTGCTCTCCCCTCATTCATTGCTAGCAGCTCGGCACATCCTCACACGATTTGTCAAGATGCCACTAGGATGGGAGAGAATAAACGCCAAGAAATCGGCTCCCAATAAGAACATAGTTTTTATCAAGCCTCTTCCAGGCTCCACCGAATCTGTGGCAAAAGATTACCTCGAACGAATTGCCGCCCAATGCTTACCCATAACCAATAAGCATTACCTGGCAGTTGTTAGTTTGGAGGAGTACGAGCCGAACCTCGAATTCTGGGGTATGCCAATTTCATCAAAGACAAAAGATTTGCTAGCTAAAGATTCGCAGGCCGGAATTTTAACAATGGCGAGGTTATTCAACTCGTCCTCCGGTCTCCATCTACGGGAATGTGGTTGCCATTCAAGTTTGTGCAAATGGTTATGATGCACGAGCTGGCACACAATAAACAGATGAACCACGGGCCTGGTGTGACCTCGCAGCAAAAACTCGAATTGAGACCTCGTACACTGACATACCTTTCCTAGCATTCTGGAAGATCCGCAACGAATTCGCAGCCGAAATGAGGGAACTTTGGTCCAAATCCTACACGGGAGATGGTCTTTGGGGTCGCGGTGTCCTACTCGAGAATGGAGCGTTTGCACAAGAAGGTCTAGCGGAAAATGAAATACTGCCAGAGCATATGTGTGGTGGAACATTCAAGTCTCGCGGATCCAACAAACGAAATGCCCCCAAGCCGAAGATCACATATAAGGAACAGAAAGAGAGAAGAATTAGGAAGAAATTTGGCGTGAATGGAATGACTCTAGGTGCAGACGAAGGAGTGAAGGTGGAGCTTGAGAAAGGCAAGAGGCCTGCTGGCAAACCCAGAGTGGCGAAGAGCAACAGAGGAAGAGAATTGAGAGCTGCGGCTGCTCTGAAGAGATTTGAGGTTGCGAAGGAGGAACCGCAAATCAAGGATGAGGACTTGGTGACTGATAGTGAGACCGAGAGCGATGATGAGGCTTGCATCAAAGAAGAACCGGGTGATGCTGTCGATATCAACGGCAAGAGACTCGTCGACCGTCGTGGAGGTGGAATGGTGCGAGTTTGCGAGGATGAAGATAAAGAGGACCCCAATGTACGCAATGAGCTGAGAGAGCTTGAGGATATGAAGGGTCCACCATCGAGTTCATTGAACTTAATGGATATTCCGCTTTATAAGCCTCCTCCTACGGCGCCCACATCGCAACCATCAAAATCAACCCAACCATCTTCAGCAAGTTCAAAGCTTTCCCCTACCACAACAACATCCAAGCAGCCCCCATCTTCCAAAACGCTGCAGAAATCCGTTATTTCCTCATCTTCCTCCACGAAACCCAATAGGCCTGCTCCTCCAGCTCAACCCCAACCAACCATTCAAGCACCGCCCCCTTCATCCTGTCCAATATGTACATCCTCAAACCTACCATCTGCACTAACCTGCAACATGTGCTCCCACGTTCTCAAACCCGACTTTGTTCCCAATTCGTGGAGTTGCAAATCCGAGGCGTGTCGTGACGGAGAGTATCTCAATGCGGGAGATGTTGGCATTTGTGGTGTTTGTGGAGCCCGGAAGGGTGCTTGAAAACGGGTAACTGATTACTCGATTCATAAGACAGTATCCACGCAGCGATTTCGCACGAACATGAGGCTACCATTCCGGGATTCTCGTATTGAAGAACAGATCACAGATTGACCGGAAGACACGATGTGGACTCCTTATTCCAAGGAACTTCGCACTTGAGGACTGGAGGAATTCTATGCAGGCCCGAGAACAATGTGTATGTCACTCCTTCCTTTACCTTCAATTGGCCCATACTAACGAAACCTAGGAAAATTGCTATATTCTGTTGAGGTTTTGTCCAAATATGGTTCGGTCCTGTCATGTCATGAAAGTAGGAGCATCTGTTCCTGCTCATCATCCCAAGGAAGTTGTTAGATTCCAGCAGCTTAATATTCTGTAAAGTTATGATGGATGAACGTGTCAGTGTTGAGATACAGGGCCATTTAATGTAGTATAGTGGGGGGAAAGGGGAGACTAGATCTCTTGAGAATTCTGGATAAGCTTGAATGATAATTGTAGCGGGCCGAAGAACACTGAGGGAAGCACATGCTGGTTATCCAAACTCAAAAGAGAATACATGTAGCCATATCATATGATAGACTTAATTTGAAACTCCTTTTTGCCACGCACATAATACTGGGTTCCAAAATATCTCCTGTGTATTTGAATGTGTCTGAAAAGCTCTTACAAGACCAAATAATCTCGTCTTTGTCAAGCCAGAAAGTCGCATTTGGTCAGAAGGTCGTAGAAATGGAGGTACATATGTCGAGGTTCCAGGCGTATCAGTAGTAACCACCAAATGAATAGATTTCCTACAGAGTGTTACAGCCTTACAGGCTACTATAAGCATTCTTACTCCAAAGTCACATATATCAACTCTCTGCTTTAGGTGGTACCTGTTGGTGGTATTCATATCTCGGATTCCAGTGCTTATGGAGGGCTTGTCTAGTTTGCACTCCACGGCACCAAGAATTAATTCATGGCCATTTGTATCAACTTTCACAATACTCCTTGGGGTTGGTATTGGTTACAGATTATCTGTCATACAAAAGTTGGTCAGACTTCTCAGCTCAAGATCTGAATGTTGATCATTTCTTCGACGGTAAAATCCATTGCCAGAGAAGAAAGTTCAGACAACTGCTAACATTCAGAGTACTGGGAGGTCAAACGCGAAGTAAAAGCGAAAGATATGACACAAACACACCTTCTTTTCTTCCAATCATGCAGTAATAGTTCTTCTAGCATTACGGCTGTAACTCAGGAGCAGAATCCCAGATGGTCTTTATACTTGCAAGTAACGCAATCTCCAGAAAACCAGCGGTCGTCTGATCCTGGGGTTTTGAGGCTGTGAAAGTTGACTATTCATTAGACTTTGCCCAAGACATGAATGAACTCTACAAGAAAAAGGCTTGGGTATTCTAAATTTCTATTGCTGAAAACATTGCAATTTTTGGAAGGTGCACTGATGGTGCTCTTCAAGTATCATTCAATGGCAATGAGAATAGCAAGATAGTTCTTCCTCGTGATCTTCTAAGAAGCTAGCCTTCTCACAGCCTTTTATTATTCGTTGTGCATCATGGAACTTGGAGTGAAAGTTGAATACTCATCAGATTGTCCCTGCCTGACAAATCCTCAAAGGCATTATGGCGCTATTTTTAGTTGCTATTCCTAGTGAGTTGACATGGTCGTAGCGAACACTTTCAGTTCTTCTCTTGTTAGGCTTGTAGTCGTGGTGAAACCTCAAAGCTTCGACATCTTCTCTGGCCCCATCTGCTGATTTTGATTGAGGAAATGATTGGGCTTCCCGTCAACTGAGAGATACTACTTTGAGTATTTGATTGTACGGTAATCCGAGACATTGCTCATTCCATCTTGTTGTGTTGACTGAATCCCTACTCCTTTGGAAGGGGAAATAAGAATGGTTCCTGAAGAGACCAAAAGCATCATTTCTCTCATGAATGACTGGTTCAACGCAGAAGCTCCGCTGCAGAGCACACATGAAAGTATGTTGAACCTCGTTCAGATAGTGAATGCCAATCTCAAGCGTAAAGGAAGAAAAGGGACAGTGAGAAATTGAAACTTGGGCAATGAGTACAGCAAATCAGATAGACAAGGTTCAGTGCACCCAACTGGCTCAAGTGGCTCAGTTGGGATAAGAGCAGACTGCTATTCTCTGATTTGCGAGATAAACCAACCACCAGATCGGTTATGGTTGAGAGGAGGAGGAAGAGTGAATTAGAAGGTGCGTGGAGCTGATATTGGTCAGGATTTGCACTCCCCCCCGTCCCCGCCCCTCCCCACACCTTGATAACAATGAATTTCAATGTGTCAGTGCATGCTATGAGGTCAGCAGGTACCCAACTTGAGACTCAATTCCTAGCATGGGATTTACGATGTTCTCATTACAGAACGAAGAATATGGAAGCACAATTATCACAATACAGCAGTCATCTAGATTTCATTTCCATACTCGTGATCAGACATTGTTGACTTGTGATAGATGATCTCGAGCAAGTGCAAACCCCTTGATCAAAGCGCGATGGGCGTTGTGAGGAATCCATGCTCAGCTTGGTGGGGAGACTTTTGATGCGAAAGATGATGTTGTTGAATGGTGGCTGTTTGAAAGAAATCCAGGGTACCTGAACCAAATTCTCAGCGAATTGGCGTCAGCAGTTCCATATATCCGAAATCTAGCTTTCTCTTGTGTAACCGCAGGCACAAGAACTCGCTTGCTTATATGATTGGTGCTTCCTTTTGAACTGGCGACGGCCTCTATGCTGTTTCGTCAATCAACCTCTCAGGCTCTTGATTGCTTGATTGTGAAACTTGAATGCATATTCGACAGGCAGCCCAATACTTTATGATCCATAAGTAGTGACCCTTGAGCTCAAGAAACAAGAGTAAGCCACGTGAACTTTTGCCCATGCAGTACTGCTACGCAAATTGACATTGTGCCTTTTGAGGGCCAATTCTGGACATAAAGCCTTTGATGACTGCTAGATACCCTCCTCAAAGCGAGTTTGAAAGAGGCATGTCTGTCCCTATCTCAACTCTATTGGTGATACAGTAATACAGTGATACAGGGCTAAGTCTTCTGTATGGTGGGCTTTGTCGGGTCATTCACGCATTACTGAACTCAATCAAGCCTAATCTTTTCATTGAGGTGATAGAAAGAGTCCACTATGAGGGGTTCATCAACAGAGTGAACAAGCAGTGCTGCGTTCAAAACGCGAAGGGCAAGTTTTCCCCAAGTGCAGGTGCACAGCAGGTTCGATAGGTAACCATAGGGCAACCAGATGAAGCAAGTTTTTGGCGAGCAGTAGCAGAGAATCATCTGATTGGGCTGTTTGTTGAGTTTAGAGTTTTCGGCTAGTTTAGCGCGATGTCGAACGATGTCGACGGGAGATGCCGAAACTGAGCCGACTGTTGAAGAGAACATCAGGTAGTGGAATGGTTGAAGATGGATAGCATCCTTCAACTCAACACTAATAAGATACAAAAAAGATCAAAAGAGAGCTGAGAATCTGAGCTTTAAAATGCGGTCTCTTTGATGAGATTTGATGGGGTGGTTGTGTTGTGGCGAGGGAAGAAGAGCGAATACGCGAGATCATGAATTATGATTGATGGCCGCAAGATACTCAGAACATGAGAGGTACCTTCGACATTGAGGCACGATCAACCAGCCACGCGGTTTACAAGGCCCACAACAATCCCTCGAACTTCCCTCGAACTTCCCTCGAGTTCCAACATCTCCTTCAAACTTTTTCTTTTCCGTGCGTGTATCAACTCCAACGAACCTACAGCAGTCACTCGAAAGCCTATCAAGTCCCAACATCTGCTTCAAACTTTCCCTGTATCGTGTATGAACTCCAAGATACTGTCGAACCTCCAACAGTTCCGCAAGAGTCCCGCAACAGTCCCGCAACATTCCCTCAACGCCAGGGCATCTCCTTCAAACGTCCTCCATACCACAGTACCCTGATCAAACTTGAACATACGAAAAGAACGAAAGGGGAATTTGTTGACAGCCGATATAACATATACACCAGCTATCACAATGGAGGTAATTAAGACTGATCTGTGGCTGCCATTGCGGCAGCGAAAGACACCTCCATCTAGCGATACATCTTCGGTAAATACAGCCCACAAAACAAAACATGACACTTGCATGGAAGTCGCTAACAAAACCAGGCCAAGCCCAAAAAGTTCAAAATTTTAGAACGAATGAAACGCTTATTTGTCAAGAAGACCAAACATACGGTCCAGCGTCCCCTGTCAACTTTAACTGCCATTCGCAACAGAGACTCGGCTCTGTTGCCTCTGCTGTCAGGGATTGACTTCAATCACGATGACCATCCTGTAAGCAGCATGAGTGCCTCTCGGAGTGCCTCTCGCTTTAGCAGGGTTCGACAACGATTGAGAGTGAGGAAGCGCAATCAGCAGAGAAAGGTTAATATGCGCCGACGCGTCAGAGTTTCCTCGCATATTACAAGTCCGGGCAAAGAGGTCGCACTATGCGGCCCAGCCAGGTATGGCGAGCCCAAGTCACGTATTTGGGCTGCATCGTTGATACTGACTTGATGACAGCGTTCAACCGCACACCTTACTTGCCAACCCGGGTGATGAGTTCGCTGGTGGACGTAGGCGTGGGGATGATGTTGTCGCTTTGATGGTAAGTGGACTTCAATAATTACTTGTCTTCTTCCCCAGGTATTATTTGTCTTCTTCCCCAGGTATTATCTTGGGATGAGAGGTCATTGATGAGAGGTCATTGATGAGTGGTCATTGATGAGTGGTCGTTGATGAGTGTCGTTAAGATGTGGTTGACTTGTTTAGCGATGGATGTGCATGTAGTAAACTTTAGAGCAGTGGCTGACTAGTGGCGTTCTGCAGGACAAGGAAGCCTCACGATGGCCTACTTTATCACAGGCCCAGGTGGAGGCCCAGTTGGCTATATGTGCTGCGTATGAGCGGCTCCAGGTTGATCGACGAAGATTAATAGCAGTTAGTGGTAGTGGCAATGGCAGTGGCAGTGGCAGTGGTGCTGGTCCCTCCAGCACTCCAGCTGGTCCCCGTCCCCTTCCCCGTACCGGCAGTGCTTCGGGGAGTGCCCCGAGTACCCCGAGTACCCCGACCTGTGCCCCGAATGCTCCGAGTCCTCCGCTCCCAAGAGTTAGACCACACCTACCACACCTACCACATGCTGGCACAACCGCAACACCTCCAGCTCCCGGCCCTTACACCTGCAGCACTCCAACCCGTGCTCGCGGAACTGCCACTCGTGGAATTTCTACCGGTGGCACTACCCGTACCCCACGGGACCCTACCCGTGAACTTGGATCTCCCTCTTCTATCCTAAGGCTCCCTCCCTTCATCATCACCCCCTTGAAGAAGGGTGTCTACAAAAGCAGAAGCGGTGAAACTAAAGGCGAAGGTGAATCACAATCAGGTGGTTCAGTATTCTCTCCAGATAGAAACAGCCGTCACGACTCTCCAGCTTTTGTGCACTCACTTCTACAGACTGAGATACCTCAAGTACCAGAGTTGCAATCTACAAGTACAGTTCAGACTGAAGCTGAGAAAGTTGAAAAATCCAAAGAGGCAGACTTTACTAATAACCTTACGACAAACTTCTTGTCAACCATCTCATCATCTACAAGCATGGCCTCTTCTACCAGATTACAGGTCCAGGGCACAAGCAGCATGGCCAGCATGACCGAAACTAAGCAGCGAGCTCAAGAGGATGCCGCCAAAATGCAAAGTGCCGTTAACGAGTTGTGCGCAAATACTGGAACACCCCAGCCAAAGTACGAGCTTTTGGAGTTAATTGGCAAGGGAAGTTTCGGAAGAGTTTATCTGGGGTAGAGTACCATCATTTGTAATATCGCATCGCTTGAAGCTAACTGTTGAATAGGGAGCACAAGCAAACAAAGGCACTAGTAGCAATCAAAGTGCTCAATATTGAAGAAGCAGATATGGCAAATCCGAAGCAATCTGATGCTTTTGGAGATATACGTAAGGAAATTATGGCCCTGCAAACATTGCGAGATAACAAGGCCAAGAATATCAATGTCATTATGGAGGCTGAGAATTGGGGGAGCACGGTATGGCTGGTCACTGAATATTGCAGCGGCGGTAGTATATCTACTCTTGTAAGTATCTTGGATACTCCACCGTCATCCTGCCTAAAACTAACTGGTTCATCAGATGAAACCCACTGCCCCCAATGGCCTTGCGGAACAATGGGTCATTCCAATTGTCCGAGAGGTGGCAGAAGCTATAATGTGGGTCCACAGAGTTGGCTTAGTCCACCGTGATATCAAAGCCGCCAATGTTCTCATTACGGAACAAGGCTCTTTGCAACTTTGTGACTTTGGCGTTGCTGGTATTGTTGAAGGCAAGTTAGACAAGCGCACTACCATCATCGGAACTCCTCATTGGATGGCTCCTGAATTGCTTATGGCACCGCCAGGTGTCAACTATGGTAAAGAAGTTGACATATGGGCCTTCGGGTCACTGATATATGAGTGCGCAACTGGATTACCTCCAAATGTCGGCAAGGCTGTTTCATCTTTGGAAGCTCTCGGTAGAAGCATGGAGAGACCAGAAGATGCCCCTCGTCTAGAAGGTGATCGCTACTCTGATGAACTGAAGAGCATTATCGCATTCTGCCTGCAGTCGGACATTGAAAAGAGACCAAAGATTGAAAAGGTACAGCAGCATGAGTACATCCTCAACACGGAAAGACAGTATCCAACTGCAACACTTGCAAGTCTTGTGGTTGCATACAAGGCTTGGACAGACCAAGGTGGCTATAGGAAGTCGCTTTTTCAATCTGGCGGAGCACAAGAAAATGTGTCTGGCCTTGCCGCGCCTGTCTATGGCGATGACTGGAACTTTAGCACTACAGCAACATTTGATGCGCAAGTGTCCCAGCTCGCCTCATCACTGGACATCAACGGGGTATACGCTGGAAACGCAGTTGATTTCAAGGATGAGACTGTGAGGCCAAGACAGTTTGGACGACGCCGCCCCCCTCCAGAGGCACTCGCACGCGTCCCTCCACCACTTGCTAAAGTATTTGATCCAAACACAATGAGTAACTACAATTCTTTAAGTAAGGATCACTACAACGCTGCGCCTCAGCAATACAATTCACTACCAGCAGACCTCTATGAGCCTCCAAATAACTACCAAAGATCAGATCTTCCACTGCGAAACGAGACTGGTCGGACTTCAACTAGGGAGTCAATGATCGATCTTGGAGGTCATGATATGGAGACTGGAATTTCCAGTTTCGCAGATACAATTAAGCCAGGCGTGCGCCAACCATCTGAGGACAATGAGAGTTCTGGCTTTCATCGACCAGCGCTGAGCGATCCCGTAGACACCAATCCAAATAGACGCACACAGGACTGGAAGTTTCCCTCTATGGCCCCTACATCAGCAGACCCTGAAGTCTCAAGATTTCCTGCGGCAAGCTATGAACTGCCACAACCAAATGTCACGCCTGGGGCTGGTGGCCGCCCAGCTCTGGTTCATCATCCTACAGAGCCTCTTGGTGGTGCGTTCGGTGGTGGTCTACCTACTGGTCCGCCAAATATGGATAGAAATTCCGTAGCATCGCTCATAGACCTAGATATGAGCATGCCAGATCCATACCCAGTTGGGGACTTTGGCAGACCCTCAACTGCTAACTCAGATGTTGGGTCAACCACAAGCGAGCACGTCCAAAATGGAAATCCCTTTGAGTTTGAGAGACATGCTTCATATGTCGCTCCTAATAGTTATGAGCCTTCTGTGTATTTTGAGGATAATCCGCCTATAAATTTTGATCGGGATAGTCGAATTGATCTCGACATGGCGTTAGATACCTCTGGACCTCGCGACGTGGGCGAATTTTCCGACTTTTCTGAGGCTGAGACAGCAGTTCAATCTGGGGAGTATGACAATGCTGAATATCTGCATGTGGGACCCCAACCTGTCGGAAGTCAACAACAATCTTATACATTCGACCACTTCCCTTCGCTAGGAGCACCACCGTCGGCTGCGGCACTTGCTGGAACGGCGTCGCGGGATGAGATGGTAAACGAGATTTCAACCGCCCTGAATGGAATGATGAGCCAGCTCGAGGCTTTCCGCGACGTTTATGATTCTCCGTCTATCAGATCTCGATCCGGTGCTACCATCAATTCCAACAATCGTCGAAGATAAATCTCTCTCGCTATAATACATCTGTTTCAACACATACATACGAAATTAATCAACGAGCATGCATGGTTGAAGAAGATTCTCATTTTGTTCTACTCTTCTCCTGGCGAAAAAGACAAAACAGTATTCTGGATCTCTCTTGTTGTTCAACGAGCACAAGATACAAAAAGATTTGTTAGAGTCGTCGGATTTCTTGTAGATGTACTGGATCCTGCATCCCCATTTCCTTGGTGCGGGAGTTTTTTATTTGCTTTTATTTCTTTTCTTTGGGAAATTTTATGATGTCCATGAACGAATGGGATGGACTTAAGGACGCAAACGTTGATTTGAAGGGGTTTCCCCAATCTTTTCCTCATAGGGTACATCAATGTCTTTGTTGAGCTGAAGGTTTCTCCTTGATCGTACTTCTTCCTACTTCCTTGTGTTGGTGGGATAGTTGTTGATCGCTTTGCTCACTCTGACACTTTCTCTTACGGATGATGTATTTGAAGATTTGTGGATGGACAAACAGCAGTTGAATCAAAAATGGTGCTGGGATAGACAGGACTTTTCCATGATTATCGATGGAATCAACGAGTAATGCCGTGAAGGCTGCTTGTTTCAATGGAACAAGAATCACAATAGAAAAAAATGGTTTCATGAGGTCATGCTGGATGCTTCTGCTACAGTATTGATGGATGAGGGATCTATTTGTGGCAGGCTTTAGCTAGCTAGGAATAGAACACTCTCATGATATGAATTCTAATCGTGTCTTTCTTGTGATTGTTATTGTGATTTGTGATGAAAGCTGGCTTGAATTGATGTTTAAAAACTATGAGGACTTACCATTCAACTCTCTTTTATTGTTTGTACTCCCAAGGAGGGGTACATGGATTTGTGTGAAGGAACCCAATCCCTTGGCTTTTGTATGTAGGACTTCAAAGATTGACTGGGCTATTCTGAAGAGTTGGCAAGTAAGTTTACATTTCCCTGGTCCTGAGAGAAGTATTAAGTAGGAGAAGATAATTTAGAGCTACAATATAGATTCTTGCAGCCCAGTTTCTAGCCAAAGATCCATGTACTGGTTGCAAGTATGTCAGATCCAACGTCCTGCTTTGGGACGGACTACTTAGTTCCATTCAAGTCAGTGCCGTCATGGAAGTTTAGAAGGTGTTTCAAGCTTTTACGGTTGGGCTTAATGCCAAATAGAAGGGTTTATCGTGTGTGCTCACAGGTTTACTCTTGGAGAATTATCCCCTTTGTTGACTTCCTCCTTGACGAACGCCTATCGTGTTATTGAATTGTCTTTTGGTGGCTAACTTGTGGGTTTATCAAACTCGGGGAATCGAGTACGGGATAAGGGTTTCGTTAAAGGGTTCAACTAGTGTAGTGTTGGCTCTTCGTTTGGACTTTTTCAAGTCTGGAGTTGTGAAAAGTATATTTAGTAAGCCGAAGTCCAGATTTACAAAAGATGTTTGCTAGGGAATATCTAACACATCCAATCTTCATGGAATGTAATAAAATACGTTTCTTCAGGTACTGTAGAGTATCTCAATTAATAAACGAATATATTCGAGATTATTTTTAAATTTATTCTAGCTGTTAAAGATTATTTATATTCGTTATTCGAGATATATCAGTTATTTTGAAATCGTTTCTGTGGTTGTTGGTTCGAGACCTAGTTCCTTGGACCCCATGAGCAGTCGTTGAGCTGTTTTTTTAACGCTGCCGTCGTCTTCTGTAAAGGTTAGAAGGACGGATGTTGGGTCTTGGGAAAAATTTCCACACATCTGTTTTGCGAGTACAAATGTCAGTCTCAAGTATCTAGCGAGTTCTTTCAAACTATATGTTTGTAGCGAGTTGAATGTGAGCTTACCATCTGTGAAAAGCCAAAGCTGTACGATAGTTTTACGCAGGTCTGTTCGCCTCCACTATAATCGAAGTCAACACTCGCTCTTGGACCCTCAAGTACAAAGCAGCAAATGGGAATAAACACACCAAGTCTGCAAGTAAGGCTCGCTTTCGGGGTAACTAAGACTATTCCCATGTGTGTCATCAACACAGGTTGTATAGAACGCACAAAATCCATGGGGAGTGACAGTAAGGCAGCATCCTACTACTGAGAGGTCCGTATTCCAAACACATGAGTTGGAAGTGTCGCAACGAAAACGTTGCCCTGTAAGACCATACTAGTTAGCCAATGTTATCTTTCCTTCTGCCTCCTATTATTGGCTTCCAACTTGGCCACAGTTGAGAAGAAATCTATTTTAGGAGGGTAACAAACCTCTCTTCCCATCCATGTATCCGCAATATTCAATCGGTAAAAGATCACCCCTCCTCTGAAGCATTGATACTTCAGGGGATGCTGTTACTTCCGGTCCGTATCTGCCTGCGTTGTGCAGGGCAGATTCGCTAATTGTAGAGGTGGGAGGCGGAATCGTTGCTGATGGGCCGATCCATGGGATAGCTTGTACCAGGCTGACAGATAGCAGGATCCTGATCCATATGAGAAATAGTAGTTGGTGCATGGCGGTTCAAGCGTCCAGGAGTTCCAACTTGGGATAATTGGTAGGGAATAGAGTGCAAATTGATGTGCTGATGAACCGACTTGTCTGATAAAAATGAAAGGTTTATTTTAAATTGGATTGAAAAGTGAGTCAGTAGAAGTGCGAAGTGGTCGGTGCTGGCTGATGGGATTGGGTAATATTCACTAGAAGTCTTTTGCAAATGGTGAAAGACTAACCGAACTCATAATTCTTTTTTGCGTGAATGAAATAAGATTTCAGAAACAATGTAAGACAAGACTATGTCTATACCTGGTATCTTAACTACAGTAATTGGCTTTGTTTCTTCCATAGAACCCACGTCTGGGTAACAATAGAGTGTAAGGATGCTCATAATGACGACCTCTTTCTTCAACTTACGAAATAATGCACAGACTAAGACCAATTGCCCAAATTTTTAAACCTTCTATGTTTATCTTAAACTTGCCGTCTAATAGCGGCTTCTCCTCCTTTCTCAAGCGAAAACGGCAGCAGGGGGTACCAATCAACCATTAGTCACCAAGATCATGACATTCCCAATGCACTTTCAAAGCTTGAACAAATCTGCAATACCGAAATATATGGATCTCCACAACCTCAAAGCGAGAATCCTTTGCCAATTTCTCAGTCTAATTGGCTAGAATTTTAGTTCTACCCTATCACCCCTGTTACTGCTTCCAAAAGCTAAGTGTAAGTCAGAGAGCAACAAACTTAGAGCAACAGTTGAACAGAATGAGACAGAAGAACAAGAACCTTCAAAGGAAAATCTCGAGGTATGTAGACATAAAACTGTTTCAAATCTCGCCCAAATCTGGGAAAATATCTACGAGTGACTTTGACAAACTGTCAGAGCCAAGGGGGATGGGATAGAGTTGGCAAAGAAGCCTTCGTGGTATTTCCTAAGAGAGATCTAGGGCAAGCACGCCTCTAACTCCAATACCTCAATCTCCATCAAGAATAACTAACCAAATCACCCACAAGCAACCCCTGATACCTCTCTACAAGCCCCTGAATCCTGACCAATACACTCGCAGCAAGAACTCTAACCTTTTCCTCCTCAACCCCACCCCCTTCTTCCCCCTTCCTCCTCCCAACACCAAGAACACTAACACCCCTTCCCTCCCCCAGACTTTCGAATACACCCTGTACCCACCCCTGAATCTCAAGGAGCTCCCTTCCCATACCCTCCACAATCTCTCTTCCATCCGAATCATTTCCATTCAACTCCAGACTGACAAGAAATCCAAACAGCATACTCTCAATCACACCTCTGTCTCCCATGGCTGCAACCCGAAGACCAAGTAACAAATCCCAGAACTCGCGTCTCATATCTCGTAATCCGGCGGCGTAAGGACCAGCGGCATCAAGGATCAGCGCAAGAGTCTTTATAAAGAGAGATAGGAGGAAGGGATCGAATGTAATGTTGCTCGTTGAGGAAGAGCCATAAGCTCGGAGATGGATGAAGAAGCGGCCTGTGAGGGGAAAGAAGAAAGTCGTTGATGCTATCGTAGAAAGCGCATTTGTTGACAGTTTCGGACGAGTTCTAGTTTTGGTGATTTGCCTCGTTGAGGATGGGTTGAAGTTAATCAGGGCAGGGTTCGAAGATGAAGCGAGAGCTTCTGCTGCTATGGGTTTTGTGAGGGATGATGTGAGGTCTGCTGAGAGGGTCGTGAGGGCTGAGAAGGGGAGGGATTTTTGAGTGGTCTTTTGGGGTTGTTTGGGGTTCGTGATGTAGAGATTATGCATTCTTTCCGGTAATGCTTTTGAGGGAAATGAGGTATTGGGCAATGTATCGGTTTTGGTTAGTTTGGTATCTTCCTTTCCAAATCCTCCTAGTTCTCTAGCACTCAGCCCAAGAGTTGTGAGGATAGAAGCACGTTGAGAGATGGAATAGTCGCCATCGAAGAATGTTTTTGCGAACCATGGACCCAATTTTGAGGGCAGAGCGAGTAGAATGGCAATCATTCCCTGTAACCGCAGCTCTTGGAATTCCTCAATTTCATACTTGTCTTGAATTCCTACAAAAAGCGTTGCGAGTTCCTCTGCATGTGTGCTGACTTCGGTTCCAAAGTTCGCTTTCCTGCGAATCAGGGAAGCAGCTGTTTGAAGACCAAGTTTTTGACGATCATAGTTGTCGGTATCTCGGAGATACGTAATCAGATCGCGGATATAAACTGGGGCTGTAGGCTTGTTGCGAACGATGTTTGTGGCATCCTCATCAGAATCCTCTTCGTCCGAGTCTGGTTTCGCATACGGAGCGAGATCATCGTCTTCTGAATCTTCCCCCTCGTCGTCGTCGTCGTCCCCTACTTCCTCAATAGATATAATCCTGGAGGTTCCGCTCAGCGGTGCTGCCTTTTTCGCTAGCTTTGAGTGGGAATTTTGCTTCGGTGGTGCTTGTGAGATTGGCCCGAGTTTCAAGAAATCTATAGATCCAACCGTATCCACAACGTTGACCAGGCTCTTGTACCACTTTGCTTCAGCGGTAGACATTTCGTCAACTTTGAAATCCATCTTCTTGTCCCCTTTGTCCACCAGACTAGACAAGGCCTCTCCAACGGCCATCCCCAAGAATCGAGTTCGGGGCGAGGATTCTGCCAAGCGATGTGAAACTGCATTCAGATGCATACCTGCACGCATCATCATTGAGAGTCGGAGTGGTGCTTTACGATGGAGACATCCGGCACTTAGCAACAAGATTTGCGCATGAACTAGAAAAGATTAGTCTCAAATGAAGGAAGGATTGAAGATTATGTTACCTTCTTGTTGTATAGTAGGGGTATGTCTAATATAAAGCTGGTCTCCAAATTGTTGGATGCTTTTTTCCACCAAATTCTCAATAGTAGATTTGTCCTCTGCAATCACAGCAACCACCGCACGTCGTATTGCAATGCTTTCTCCAACACCGGCTCCAGAAGAGCTCGTCAACCAAGCCATGAGCTGATTGCTTCTTGCCTCTGCGCCGGAAATCAATGACCTGATCAGGCCCGATGCTCCAGAGATCAATTTAGCATCTGACTTCCACCATGATGAGTCGGCTTCTGTTGTGATAGATGCAGATAGTTTTTCTTTTGATAAGACTTGGAGTGTTGAATAGAGTACATTCTTTTGTTCAAATGTTGGCAGATGGTCAACGAGGGTTGTAAATTGAGAACATTTGTCTTCATTTCCTAGCACCATTGAGTTCAGAAGAGCCTCGAGGACTTTTTCTGCGAACCTATTAGAAGATTCCATACCCAAGCCAAAAGCACTTACCTGATTTCCCAAGCCGGAGTAGCTTCCCAAGCAGCTCTCCACAGCATTTCCACTCATGCTCAGAGTCCTTTGGTAGATTTAGCACCCAGTGCTGTAGATTACTCGTTAACCAGATACCAAATAGATTACCATCAGCTACCCAATAGCGTTCTCCAATACCTTCACTAAGATTGTGCACAACAGCTTCTCCCTCAGCAGCAATGCCTAATAACTTGCCCCCTCCAATCAAGCCCAGGAACTCGTTCCATATAGACTTTTTGGCTCCATTTTGTTCATTATAGTCCCATATGGTATTGGCGATATCTTGTACAGTACCTGAGCCTTTCAAGAGTGCTGCCGAAGCCTCCAAGAGAATGTTCAGTATTTCTTCAACATTTGGGCCACCAGCAACCTTTTTCTTGGAGTCCTTGGAGAGCTGAATATGTCTTTTCAGAGAAAGGGCGATAGCATTCAAACCCGTGACACTTCGTAGACATTTCAAAAGCAGCTGCAACTCTGCTGATTGCTTCGATCTCTTTCCTTTAGACTTCCGTCCCTCTACGCCGGAGAAAATAGACCAGTAATTGGGCAAAATTTCCGAGACTAAAACATGAACAAGTTGAGAAGAGATAGGACTTGGTGATGTGATTTGAAAATCCGATTCATTGTGAACGAGAAACCTTAGAGTTTTGATAAGGGTATCATGATCCGGCTCGTTCTTTAGAATGTTCAAGGCTTCGGTGGGAGAGGCTGCGCTGCTCAACGAGGGCTTGGCAATAGGTTTTGATATTTTGGGGACTTCGACGAGAAAATCTTCCTTCTTTTCTGGAGACTTGTAAGTAGTACTTACAGGAGTGAGAAGTTCCATGGTTGTCGGAATGCATCTGGTGGAGATGTAGTTTGGATTGTTGTTAAAAGAGGAAATTAAGCTGCTCTATATAGGAACGCTAGAAGCTACCTAGCAAGCTACCTTCCAATCACGCTTGTCTACCTAGGTAGGCAGTGGTAGGTAGAAATGCCTATGCCTACGCCTAAAAGTGCAGCACAGACCAGCTGCAGGCGGATAAGATAAGACTCAAAGCTCCCTTCACTCCCATACATCCAACAATTGGGGTGCCAGGCACAGACAGGCACAGGCACAGGCACAGAGCAAGAACAAATAGCAACACAACCCCTCCTAACCTTCCTCCTTTTTCTCTCTCAACCGAAAACTTACACCGACATCCGATCTGCGCGGGTGGGCAGGAAAACGAGAAACCTAAGGCATGCCACAACCTGTAATGACCTCCGGAGCCATGGCAATCCCAGAACCCAAGAAAGACCGATGGTGATTCTCTTCTCATGTACAGTACTCCGCGTCCATCTGCTAACCACCTCCCTCTAGGACCTATCTCAATAATGTTCGCCTGTATAGAGGTCCCTTTGTTTCAGAGGACTTTGAAGGGACTGAGGAAGCGGTACAGCAGGTTGAGTCGGATTTCAAAGTTCTGTAAGTATTACTAAGAGTAATAATGTGTTGCATTGCTAACTATTCTACAGAGTCATGTTAGTTCCCTACGAATTCCCCTCAACTCGAATGCGTTGCTAATCTACAAGACAGCGGAGCAGGAGGACTTGGGTGCGAGATATTAAAGAATCTGGCCCTGTCAGGGTTCAAGAGCATAGATGTCATTGATATGGGTACGCCTTTTCTCCATTTCTGGCAGTTTTTCTTATATCCATGTTAATAATCTGCAGACACGATCGATGTTTCGAACCTCAACCGCCAGTTCCTCTTTCGTGCCAGCGATGTTGGCAGCTCCAAAGCAGAAGTTGCTGCCAAATTCGTGGAGAAGCGAGTCAAAGGTGTTACTATCACACCCCACAATTGCAAGATCCAGGACAAGGACGACGATTTCTACATGCAATTTAATATAGTGGTTTGTGGTTTGGACAGCGTCGAAGCTAGAAGATGGATCAACTCTACCTTAGTCAATTTGGTTGATGATAATAACCCTGATAGCCTGAAACCCCTCATCGATGGAGGCACCGAAGGTAATAAACAACTACCAGCCCGTCCTGTCAGGGAGCTAACACAAACTATAGGATTCTCCGGCCATGCTCGTACAATTCTCCCCACTCTTACCTCCTGTATCGAATGCCAACTCGATATGCACGCGCCTCGGCAAGCCGTACCCCTATGTACCCTCGCAACGATTCCGCGTCAACCAGAACATTGCATTGAATGGGCACATATAATTGCTTGGGAGAAAGAAAACCCTTTCCCGGCCCTTGACAACGATGATCCTGAACACATAACCTGGCTCTATAGAAAGGCTCTTGCCCGAGCAGAAGAGTTCAAAATCACAGGTGTGACATATTCTCTCACACAAGGTGTAGTCAAAAACATTATTCCGGCCATCGCTTCCACAAATGCTATCATTGCAGCCAGCTGTTGTAATGAGGCATTCAAGATAGCTACTAATACAAACCCATATCTTGGCCCGGAGGATAACTATATGATGTATAACGGCACGGCCTCAATATACACACATACTATGGTGCATGACAAGAAAGACGACTGCCCAGTTTGTGGAAATTTGGCTATGGACTTGAGCGTCGATCCAAATATTACGCTTGAGGATTTTATTGCAAGTCTGGCAGAGAGAGCCGAGTCACAACTCAAAAAGCCCAGTATTCGGGCGGATACTACTTTGTACATGCAGAGCCCCCCAAGCTTGAAGGAGCAGACAAGACCTAATTTGATCAAGAAGATTGGGGAGTTGGTTGGTAATGGTGACGAAATTGGAGTCACGGATCCAAGTTTGGGAAATGTAAACTTCAAATACAGACTCAACTTCTCGAAGGAGTTCAAGACGGTGGAGGCAGCTGCGGAGACGGAGTCTTAATCCTTTGATATACCCCGCCTGGAAAGGCCAAAATGATTCAAATAAAAGAACCAGCTATTTTTCCGATTTTGGGGGCATTTGGTACATAGATGTTGGGTGTGGCGGTACATAGAAAACTCTGGCAGTATTAGCTCGCTCTACTTGAGCTTGAGCGGGCGGGAAGTAGGAAATAGGAAACAGGAAGTCACGGAATCACGAAGAAATGAAATGAACGAAGTAAACTTTTTCTTTCCCTTTCTCAAACGACGCCATAAACCGAGAAGCCTAAGCTCTCTTGACACAATTGTGAATTCTGTATGCCCAATCCACGCTTTAAAAAAAACGCCTATTACCACCAACTCAACTCCTATAAATGCACTTGAGATGCCTCAAAATTGATCGTGACACATTATCTCCCACCTCTACAGAGCGCCAAAATCTATTGTGGCAGAGCTCTCACTTGTGCCCGTAACGCCTCGGCTTTATTTCTCAGAAGAGCAACGGATTCTAAGAAGAGCTCATCACTGTTCCACTGTCCCACACTTTCGACAGAGAAGATGAAATGATCGCGAATTCTTCCCAGCTTGACTTTGTCTTTAAATTCATCGTGGCGAAGACATTCTCTGCTGACGGTATCTTTCATGGCATTGACAACCACAGCTTTCTTCTCGCCCTCGTGCCCTTCATATCCGCTTCCTGCCTTTGCAGCCTCTTTTTTGGTGATTGGTTGGAGCTCAATGACTCCGGGAGGGAAACAACGAGAGAATTTCTCTGCATCTGCGCCGATGATGGGTTTGAGGATATCAATTGTTGGAAGAAGACGGTAGGAAGCTGGTGCGACGGGGGAATATTTCGTGTGATCTGATCCTACTCCCAAGATAGCATCCATCTCAATATCCAAAACCTGCCCCGGTCTCATCTTTGTGATCAAAATATCTGGGTACAAAGCAGTGATTGCATCCTCTCCACCGAAAACTTCTGCCTGGTTTCCGAAGGGTATCCATTTGATGTCTCGAGCGTATACGTGTGCGTGATGGTATGCTTTTAATGGATCTCTTTCTCCGGGTGCGGCGTCGCGATTATGTGTACATGCGAGTTTAAGACTTAGACGAATGGTGTTTGAATCGTTACTTTCGACTTCCTCTTCCTCTTCTTGTTTCGGGGACCATTTCAGTTTTCGGACACCACCAGGAAGACGGAGGGGAACGAGCCCTAATCTAGCTGCAAGTACTTCGTCTTGCATGATGGAGGTGTTGTTGTACATGTAGACTCGTTCAATTGCTAAAGAGGGAATCTCTCCGATCATAATCCGGCGGTAGGCATTGGCAATCGAGGCGTCAACGCCCATGAGGGAGAATTCTGTTTCGAGATTGCTGCGTTTGTAAAATTTAACCGAGCATCCTGCGCGGAACTTTTCGATAGACCAGCTGTGGTCTTCACCTGGCCAGTGGCCTGGGAAGTCGGTGGATGTTACGTCTGTTACTGTTTCGAGGTTCACGCCGACGACCTTGAGGAAGCTTGTTAGTTATTTGCTGAACCTACCAATTGGGGGTTTTGGATTTCATACTTTTCGGCGATCAAGCTCTGCTTGACTTGCGACAACTTTTGCTGCTGAGGGCGCCATTTTTTTGCTTGCGATACTTTCGCGATATGGATTTGGCGGGGTCTGATAGAAAGTCGACTCCAGTCGCAGAATGGAATTTTTTGTAGGACCCGACCCCTGCGCGCACTGGCACGGGCCCTGTACTTGCAAAAATAGTTATTCCGTTCCGAGCTACGAGTAGAGTACCCGGAGAGTAGATTCACTCCATCCACCCCCCCAAAGAAGTCCCTCGAAATACTGGCCTTCTCATTGGCCAACCGGATTACCTTTAGCTCAATTTGTAAATCATCAACCTCGACGATTCAAGCTCGGAGGCGACATTGACGTCGCTCAAGCACCAGGATCCCCGCATATACATGTCCGCCTCAATTGGCACCAATCGAAAACTAGACGACCTCATTCTGGTGACAATATCTAACAACTCCACTCTTCTGGTCCTCAATCACAATGGCAGCTTCTCTCGCCCGGCTGGCCGGCCACAGTGCCAAACGCCTCTGCTTGCGACCCGCACTCCCACGAACCTCGCGAGCCTTTTCTGCCATTCCATCTCGAAGACACGCCGCTCCTTATGAAGGCACGAGACTCGTTCCTACCGATTCGGACTTCGGTCAACCTACGTCGTCGGATACACAAGCCACCAACCACAAACGCGATGGGGACCCCGATGGATTTGCGGTGGAGGATAGAAAGATCAGACATTATACCGTGAACTTTGGGCCTCAACATCCGGCTGCTCACGGTGTGTTACGGTTGATTTTGGAACTCAAAGGAGAAGAGATTGTGCGGTCTGATCCGCATGTGGGGTTGCTACATCGAGGAACCGAGAAGTTGATTGAGTACAAGACGTACTTACAAGCGCTGCCATATTTTGACAGATTGGACTACGTATCTATGATGACCAACGAACAATGTTTTTCTTTGGCTGTGGAAAAACTATTGAACATTGAGATTCCAGAGAGAGCCAAGTGGATTAGAACGTTGTTCGGAGAGATTACCAGAATTTTGAACCATTTGATGTCCGTCTTGTCTCACGCTATGGATGTTGGTGCTCTTACACCTTTCTTGTGGGGTTTTGAGGAGAGAGAAAAGTTAATGGTATGCAAAAATCTTACATTATGTAGTTTATGTGAAGAGGAACCATACTAAATTTAGTATCCAGGAATTCTACGAACGTGTGTCTGGAGCACGTCTTCATGCCGCATATGTCCGTCCAGGTGGTGTTCATCAAGATATCCCCGTCGGGCTTCTTGATGATATTTACCAGTGGGCAACCCAATTCGGAGACCGTATCGATGAAACTGAGGAACTTTTGACTGACAACCGCATTTGGATTGGTCGTACCAAGGGAATTGGAGTTGTTTCTGCTGCCGATGCCCTCAACTACTCTTTCTCGGGTGTCATGCTTCGAGGATCTGGTGTGCCATGGGATATCAGAAAGAGTCAGCCATACGACGCATACGGGGAGGTTGAATTTGATGTTCCAGTCGGGGTAAACGGAGACTGTTATGATAGATATCTCTGCCGTATGGAGGAATTCCGACAAAGTCTGAGAATTATCCACCAATGTCTTAACAAAATGCCACCGGGACCTGTTCGTGTGGAGGACTACAAGGTTTCACCACCACCTCGTGCAGCAATGAAGGAGAACATGGAGGCATTGATCCATCATTTCTTACTCTTCACCAAAGGATATACCGTACCACCAGGAGAAACATATTCCGCCATCGAGGCACCAAAGGGTGAAATGGGTGTGTACGTGGTGAGTGATGGAAGTGAACGTCCTTACCGTTGCAAGATTAGAGCACCAGGTTTCGCACATCTAGGAGCATTTGATCAGATTTCAAGAGGACATTTGCTTGCTGATGCGGTTGCCATTATCGGAACTATGGATCTAGGTACGTTTCTTTCTAATCTTCCCTACTCCCTGTATACAAAAAAAACTAATGAAAATTCGCGTAGTGTTCGGTGAAGTGGATCGTTGAGAGAAAGTGGGGGGTTCTCGGGGAGTGGAGAGGAATGCATTGGGTTGAATTGTACATTTTTCGAATGATAAAAAAGAAATTCGAGATGGTGGGGCGCATAGTTATTCCTTTTGTCGTTTTGTACAAATCTGCAAGTGCTGCTAGCAGTGTTAGTTGGCATTCTAGCATAAGATACAAGAAAGTTTCCAAATTGTCTTTTCATATTTGCGTATTTTGAAATATGAAAAGTATGTTGGGCAGCACTTACTAGGAAAAAGAAGAGAGATATTCGTTGTAAGTTGGGTTTGGGAAAGAGACTTATGAAATATCTTCGTACATTCGAGTTCTTTGGTGTTCATGCGGATTATGGGTATTATCGTATTTCCAGTCTTCGAGAACGCTTCTTGCCAAATATTCCGCATATTCAAATCCTTTAGTGTTGGAAGAGACCGACATGGTCATCGTAAGTCGATTTCAGAAAACACCAAGAACCGAAATATTCCGCATATTTAAATCCTTTGGCGTTGGAAGAGATCGACGTTGTTATCGTAACTCTATATCAGAAAACACTAAGAACCGAAATATCCCGTATATTCAAATCCTTTGGTATTGGAAGAGACAGCCGAGGTTATCGTAACTCGAATTCCGAAAACAACTTTCTTAGATTGTTTCCAACATCCAAATTCCCCCAACTATCATAAGAAAGGCGTGGTCCATCTTGTCCTCATTCCCACAACAGAAATGCCTTGAAAAGTTTCAAATATCCAAATCCATCAAACTCCCATGAGAAAATATTCCAGATTCCGGTGATTCGATCGTTGTTGTAAAGATGAAGGTTTTCGAAAAGGTTCGGGAAATAGGGTTCTTTGGTTGATCATTGATGTATTATCAGATTCCATGATTTGCGGAAGTTCCTCATGAGAAAGTGGTTTTTCGGAATGAGATGGGGAAATCGAGTTTCTTGAGATGTCTATTGTGACATTTCGCTGCGAACGATGGGTGGGGAGAGTGATGAAGGGGGGGATTTTGGTGTTGTGGGAGGGGCCGTGGTTATTGTTGCAATGCTTTCTTGAGCAGTTGCTTCATTTTCTGCTTCGGAATTTGCTGTGTCTGGTAGCTTGACTTTTGGCCCTGCATTGTCATGAGAAACTCCGTCTCTTGGAGCCTGTGTCGTGCGTTGGGAGGTTCGCTTTTCATAGTTACTTGCATTGCTTCTCTGTCCTCTACGCGTTCCAGATTGATGAGACATATGCTGCATATGACGACCTCCAGCACCAATTTTCAGATTCTCGAGCTGGGTGAGAGACTCGATATTGTTGCCAGAAGGGTTTACAGTGGTCATACCCGAACCTTGACGTATATAAGAGTCATTTGGAGCTCCTGAGAAAGGCTGAGGGGCTTCCGGGTGGTATCTGTGGCCAGGACCATATCTGGCTTGTCTGTATTTACCTCCTCCGTATCCGCGCATTGGCCCGTATCCCGAATCTGGCTGTTGGGGTTCAACGGCTCTGCTGTATGGTTGGAAATCTTGCTGCTGGGGCTGGGTGGCTGTGTTCCATGTTTGGTTCATTCCTTGGTTTGGGTTGTAATACCCGGGAGGTGGAAGAGGTGCTGCAGAATTTGGGGGAGCAAGAGATGCCTGGCTGTTTCTGTGGGTGTAGGATGTACTTGAGGCTGTTGGGTAATTGCTGCTGGATCCTACGTAGTTTGTTGAACTAGCAGCATTGAAGCCGGGAACAGAAACACCATAAGGTTGACTTGGGGCTATTGAAGTGGGGCTAACACTTCCTGCATAGTTCGACATGCCAACAAGACCAGGTGCCGACGCAGAAGGGACTCTTTCCCACTGCATTCCATAAGTCTTCGAAGCTTGATCTGCATCATAAGCCGCCCTAACAGCAACTGGATTATAACAGCGAGCTTCCAATTGCAACGTAATTACATCCAATTGCAAGAAATCCGTTCGAGCAAAGGAATTGTTATATAGCAGATGATTGGACCGTCCTAGAGAAGCTGGCAAGGGTGGACGTCCATGAATATCCTTAGCGCTCGTCGGAACTTGAACACCCAAGTCATTAGGATTTACCTCCTTGCCTGGAACGTACAAGTAAATGTATCCGTGATGGTCGTAGTAAAGTTGCTGCTCTGAGTGCTCTTGGACGTATTGTTTCGCGAAAGCCAGTCTATCTTCATCACGTTGATAAAGAAGAGTTTGATACATCTTTACAGGATCGTATGGATCAAATGCAGCTTGTTCCACGCCCATATTCATACCAAAAAAAGGTGGGTAAGGTGTCCATGGTACGATTTGTTCAGTCCCCAAGTATTGTGTCTGTGGTGACTGTGGCGTAGAAAATGCTACAGTGGTGTCCTCCAGATCTTGGAATACTGTGTCACATCCGCACTTTCCTTCTCTGTGTAGCTTCTTGTGCTCACTCTCCTTTCTCAAAACCTCGTTGTTCCAGAGTACCCGGGAGCATGGGTGGCATACTGTGTCAGACTGGTGCGGTTGTTCAGCCGGATTTGTGCAAATCGGAAATCTGGGGTCAGATGTGACGATTGGGCATTTAAGTAGTGTTGGGACTGAACAGTGACCGCAGGGGAACCCGATGAAGTGCTTCATACACATTTTGGCGAGATTAGGTCGAGTATTGAGTGTGTTCGTGTTGGTATTGGTCTATGGCTTGGAATCGACGGGGAAAACTTGAAATACGATCAGTTGAGAGAACCTGTGGGCCGATCGGACTGCTTGAGGTCAGCTGAATGTTATTTGAGGCAGATGATCGAAGAAAGTAGTAAAGACGGCTCAATAGGAAGGCACAAAAGGGGTTCTTGAAATAGGCGAGGGCCGAAACGGAGAGCGATTACGGACCTTCAAAGCAAAGAAATGAGTCAACTGGAGAACAATACGTCAGTTTGACACTATTTGAAAGTGATGTAGGGATCAAAAAGTAGTTCAGTGTAACTCAGAAACTTCTGAGCTTATGGGGAGAGTTGATAAAGCAAATAGTGCTGTTGCGAACCTTGTAAGCAAAGCCTGGTTTGACCAACCTTCTCAGTGAGTCATAGGTACTGATGGGGGGTATTGATTATAAGAATCAGACGGAAACCTTCTGCGGGGTAATGAAACTTTGAGATGGAGTTGGAGAGAATGATTACTGACCTTTGAAGTGTTGTCCGACTAGTTGAGGACCGTGCCTAGTTCACAGAGGCTATGGGAGTTCTTTTGGTTAGTCATGTGTTTTGTGTGAAGCTGTGGGAGGAGGCAGAGGAGGCATAATGGGAAAGATTAAGGAAGTTTGTGAATGTGCGATAGCAGCCTGTGGAAGAGCAAGGGAGGAGAAATGTAATGACAGCGACGTACCTTTATGGCGGGTTCTTTGCTTTGGATTATCCGGGTTGTGTATAACCTCGCTATGAATGATCATCAGCGATTGTTTCTTGGTAGGTGTTATAAAGTTGTGGAGTTGTGGGGGATGAAGACGAAATGTTGATGTGGAAGAGGTGAAAGAATGTGCGGTAGCGGAGGGTGATTTTAGGCGGTGGGGGTGAGACGAACCTTGAGACTATGATGAAGCCGTGCGAATGCGGAGTGGAGAAAGTATCAGCTTTGCTACTTGTTAGTTTACGTTTTTGGGAGGAAGCTGGAGAAGATAGGTGTATACTTCCTGAAGAAAGCTGGATGGCGTATGCCAGTGAGAAGTGTGGCAGGGGTAGTGGTTGCGAACTGTTGGGCTGTGGAGCATTCCTTATGATATTTGGACCAGTAAGGGTGTTCAGGCCTTGAAATAGGAGTGGAAAGAAGGTGGGTGTTGTTTCCCAGGAAGTAATTGGTTTGCAAAACAAGAGAGAGTTGACAAGGGAAGAAAAGAATCTTGGACAAGGCGCTGCGTATGCGTTTGTCACGTACCCATACCCTTCAATGAGAATAGCAGCTTCACAGATATCAGTAATCCTTCTTGGCTGTTCTCTGTAATGGAGGGGCTTGGTAGAGAGCAAGTTAGATAAGAAAGGTGGGTATTTCAGGTAGAAAAGCAGCCAGAGGTTGCAAGCTTAAGCGAGAGTGGAAGGTTAAAGAGCATGGGCAAGGTGTTGAGGATGGAGGGGCCCCATTATGCATGCCGACTACTTACAATAAACGTATTGGCGTGAGTAAGTGGTGGGGCAGTGCTGTCAGGTATTGTTCTCAGATGTGTGCTGAGCAAAAGGCAGACTCCTAGGATCAGGGGTGGAGCATGCAGGATTTACAGACTGTAAACAATGATAAGAAAGGCGAAGATCAACAACAACATAGGTGAATTTGAGCTAGCAAGAGAAGGTTTCATGTGGTGTCAATGGCAGTGTACTGGTCCTTGTTGTCAAGTGGTTGCCAGCGGGTATAGAGGGGTGGAGAAGGGTAACGCGAATCTTGGAAAACAGTCTAATATTGAAAGAGACGCATTAGTGGGGAGGAAGCAGAAGTTATTTGTGGGTTTGCGTCAAATTTCTTTGCTCTAGCCTTTCCGAAAATAGAAATACAGGTATTCAGTCACACAGTAACTTGTAGCATGATCAGAGAAGAGAGGTGGCTGTTTGCTTTTCGGTTTTGTCAGTTCTCAGTCTCAGCATGCTGACTCCAATGAACAACAAATTGTCCTGTAGTTTGCATTCTATTGTTACATTTTAATTTGCGTATTTGATGGTACGCAGAAGCACAAGTGGTTGAAAGTTCTTGATAAACTGGCCAAGATATACATTCTACGATACTTGCACACATGGCGTATTCTTATCAATCAATGAGTCAATTGGTGATAACTCCAACAACAACCCAGAAAGGCAGAAGAGATGTGACGAATGTTTCTCATAGAGCCTTGACAAAGTATTGAGAGTTGACAAATAAAGCTTGAATTGGTGAAGGAAGTAAACTTTCACGAATTTCGCCTAATTTTGAAAAGGGGCGTAACCGACCTCCTCTGGTTGGCTGACAGGGTTTGGTCACAACACACAACCTTTGTGCGACCAGACCACAAAGGAGATGCCAACATTCTGTGACAAGCCTTCCAGAAATTAAATTTTGGGGTATGTAGCCGTTCGTAGCTGTAACTCTCCGTAGCTACAGCTGTCACCTGCACAGCTGTCCAAACCTTTCAGGCAATTACGTAGGTTTCTGCACGAAAGGAAGTATCTGACATATTTTTGAGTCAAAAGCCAAGCTATATCCCTATAGTATTAACGTCCCTTAACAGTTGTCTTATTCTTTTTTGGCTTCGCAGGTGAAGAGGGGCACTCTCAGCTTCAGCTTCAAGCTCCAATTTTCTCTTTTCTCTTTAGAAAGACTTCTCTGGTACTCTTTGGACTTTATCCAGTCATCATCTTTTCCTAGCTCACCAATTTTGTAAGAAAGTTTAAAAGTGATATGTTTGCGAATCCTGCTCAAACTTGCTCTGCCTACCAAAGACAGGTATTCTATCCCGCAATACATTCAATACATTCACTCACCAAATTAATGGTTTTAGAGGGGGCTCAGCAGAAATCAAAGACTCCATCCATTGTTAGAAAGTCAGAATAACTGATGATGCGTCTGAATGGTTGATTTGGTGCCTGGAACAACAGGTGAATGTTCTGTTTTATTGCCTATAAAAGATCTACAGAACGCTTTTGTTAGTCTCCTTAGATTGAAAGAGTGGCGTATATCTGTTGAGCCTGACTCAGAGACAATATTTTCATCCTCAAATCTTTCGTCAGAATCATTGTTAGTCTCAATATCTACCGTTCAAATTGTTGCTTCAATTATGAAGCAAGAACCAGCTGTAGAGATATTTGAATCTGGAAAAGTCGTATTATCAAGGGTGAACTTCATTCAAAGATTGATAATTTGGGCAAGTAACTCGGCAGGAACTAACGAGCACAAACTCTCTGCTCGAGCCATTACCCTTGCATTGAGACCCGACAGCTGGAGTTCGAGGGGAACCCTCGAACGCCGGGTGTGATGAAGCTCGCGCCTTCCACGCTCGCGATGACTTGACCTCACTCTTCCTTAGTCTGTCAGGTGACCCCTAATTGGAACCTTGGAAGGTCGTATCGACTAGCTGCACCTGCACCTGCACCTGCACCTGCATACAGGAACCATGCCAAGTCGCCGACGGGTTGAGAGAGTCTGAAGACTCGAAGAGCTGGAGACCTCGACAGGTGGTAACACCCGCCGCAGCGCTTCGGCCTGGCTTCATCATCGTCACTGCTGTATTTCATTATCCAGAAAGCGGCTCATCTTCTTTCCTGCTAGATTTCTCATCTCCACCTCTCTTGCATGTTAATACTTCTTTTTGCAAAAGAAGCAACGCAAAGCAAGGCATGTCTTCCTAGATAAGACACCTCTTGCATGTTATGTTTCTGCTCTGCAAGAGAGCGTCCCAGCACGCTCCTTTGCATGTTTCACCAGCACAACCAGAAGAGAGAATAATAAAAACCATAAATATACTGAAGATAGCTTTGCGTATTCTGGTTGGCAAAGAGATGGTCCATTTTGATTAAATTGAAAGGTATTTAGGTATGGTATATGCCATGATGTCCATCGGTGTATTAGGTTTTCTGGTTTGAAGTTGAAGTAGGGAAATCGCTAACGCTGCAAAACAGCAAATATCGGAGGTGCTCGTTGGGAAAATCGAGCAGCATCATATTATAATGCATGGACCTTGAAGCGATACCAATACCTGTAACCTTAACAAACAAACTAGATTTAAATGTAATCCACCAAAATATAGAGTCCCATCTCTCTCACTCACAATACAATTCTCGTACAAAAACAAGAACTAAGAACATCCTCTGAGCTTCTCTACCTCAAGAAGACCCAGTACACTTATACCCTACTTCACTTCCACCAAGTTATGTATAAATGAATAAAAAAGACCCAGCAAGGAAACCTTCAAAAACACACTTACAATTAACCCCCCAAATCCAAACCCAAAACTAATCGCCAATCACTTCCTATTCCTATTCTACCAGAAAAAAAACCCCTCACCTCCAAAAGAATTTAGGCAAAGAATCCAATTCCCAGTCCCGTTCCCAGTCCTGACACCAGAATAAAGCCGTTAAGAACACCAACCCTAGGCTAGAGAAAAGAAGTAACATGATTCCTAGAAATACACAATCTACAGAAGAATCCAAGACCAACCAACAAACCATATAGCGGTACAGAGAGCACTTCCCATATCTCACAACCCACAACCTCAACCAATGGATTCCACCAACAACCCACACAAACAAACACCCTCATCTCCCAAAAAAAAAACACTACCTGCCAACCAACCAACACAGAACAAGATAAAATCTTAAAAAAAACGACAGTGAACTAACACAATCCCACAGTCCCCAAGAACAAACGACACAGACATAAGAATTCCAGAGAGAGAGAGAGAGAAAATCCAGAAAGGAAAAGAAGAATTTTAAAAAAGAAAGGAAAATAACGACTCACAAAATAAAAAGAAGAAGAAAAAAGCAGATTCAAATTTTCATTCCATCACCTGTCTTCCCACGCTACGAAAAATAAAAAACATAAAACCCAATAACTTGATACTTCGACAAGAAAGAATGAAAATCCACCCACGTGGTTACAATAAAAGTCTAGAAATCGGAGATTTGAGAATATACCTAATCACGAGGGCAATCAAACAAGCGAGGAAACCCCCCTTTTCACAATTCCCAACTCCTCGTGATCTTAAAAGCCGCCAATACCATGTTCATACTTAATTTAGCACTTTACACACATCCGCAAAACCAGGAAAGATCATTTCCCAATACTATTTCATTCTGTACCAAGCCATCTAATGAACAAGACCGCTATCACGTTACTTCCCGCGCTGCGGGATCTCATCAGAAATATAAAAAAAAGAGAACTTCGCAACGCACGCGCGGGTATCGAAATATTCCCCCATTGAAACCCGAAGATGAGGAACCTCCAAACTTGCTATACGACCAATTTTCCCTCAATCACTCAACCTTTCTTCGCGGACTTCATGGTAGAGGCAGCACTGACGCCACTACTGGCCTTCTCCTGGGCCTCCAATTCTACCTGCGCCGCATCCTCCGCAGCCTTCATCTCGCGAACTTTGGCAAGAACCACTTCCCTAAATATCGCAGTTTTGGCGATCTTGCTTAAAGATTTCTTGGGAGCGTGAGTCTTGGTGGATGCAGAAGCTTCTGAGCTGCCTGCATCAGCTCCAGAAAGTGCCTCTCCTGCTGCTGCCTTTGCATTTTCTGGAACGTCTGCTTGACCATGCTCTTCATCTTCATCGTCCTCTTGCATACGGAGTGCTTCGATACGGTTTGCGAGTTTGATGATTTCGATACCACGACGAAGACGAGCCTTGGCCATGTAGGCTTTGATTTCTGGAAGCAAATTGTGATCGGTGGCGTTTTCACCACTGAGCCAAGTGTGCTTTAATGCTTCCTGTGAGGTCATTAGGATATATTCAGTTTCGAGCATCCGGAAAACATACCTTGCTGGTAGATCTATCTTCGGCATCTGGTTGGAGCAAGTGTCCGATGAAATCTTTGGCATCGGCACTGACATCCTTCCAATATCTCTCGTGGAAAATCACTTTTCCGCTACTGCACTCATCAATCAGGTCTTGGAGATTCTCGCTTCGAAAAGGAGAGTATCCGCAAAGTAGAGTATAGGTGATAACACCAAGCGACCACATGTCAACTGGTTTTCCATGACCTCTC
This sequence comes from Hymenoscyphus linearis, assembly GCA_900536425.1. Taxonomy (NCBI): domain Eukaryota; kingdom Fungi; phylum Ascomycota; class Leotiomycetes; order Helotiales; family Helotiaceae; genus Hymenoscyphus; species Hymenoscyphus linearis. The sequence continues at coordinate 152,962 of UNPR01000055.1, forward strand.
TTCAGCATAACCTCTGGGGCAGCATAGCCAAAAGATCCAGCCATTGTTGTAAGGACTTCATCCTTGGAGTCAAGCATCTTGGCGATTCCAAAATCAGCCAAAACGAGATCCGAGTGTTCGGAACTTAGGTAGAGTAAATTTTCAGGTTTGAGATCTGTAATTCGTCAGAATTGAAAGGTAGTATTAACCAGGATTCAGCTACCTCTGTGAACGACGTTGTTATCGTGTAGGTAGTCAACGGCTTCTATAACTTGTCGAATCGTTTGTGAGGCATCCTTTTCTGTGAATTTTCCTTGCTCGCAGATTCGGTCGAATAATTCTCCTCCGGTCGCAAGTTGCGTGACGATATAGTATTTGTCCTATCATTCCAGTCAGTCACCTCCTTATCACATGCGCCCATATACATGGTTCGGCTTACTCTCGACTCGAACCAATCGACAAATTTGACGATATGGGGGTGTTTCATCCGTTGCAACATCTCGAGCTCGTCGTAAACCATCTGCTCATTGCCCTTGACATTCTTCTTGAGAATAATCTTGACGGCGACCTTTCCAGTTGGGCCATCAGCCTCTCTGACGATTCCATATGTGCCGGCGCCCAATGTTCGCCCAAATCGGTACTTGGATCTACTGAGCGGTCAGTATGCATAAGGGCGAGGGAGTTGGTGGATTACTTCTTGTCGTAGCTTTCCGGTTGCCCATGGAATTTGTTGAGCATATTATGGACTGAATTATCGATAAAATCGTGCACGGTTAGCATAATGGCTAGTATAAGATTGAAAAGTGCGAATAGGAATGATAACATTCAGAGGTTTGTAGGTTTTCGCATCCTCTGAAAGGGGAGGAGGGGAGGGTGGGGTATTGGGGATGCAGGTGGTGGTAAGCTGCGGAAGAGATGAATGGAGATGGGACTTACAACTCATGGTGATGGTTGGGTAGGTGTGCGACTGAGAGCGATGTATGGTGGTGTATTGCTCCTTCCTTTGTTATATTCTGCGGAGTATAGGTATGCGAATGGCGGCGTTGTTGGCGTGGATGTGAATAGGGTTGAGGATGATGCAGTCCCAATCACCGTTGCGGTGGAATCAAGATGGGGTGGCCTTGGTGGGGCTAAGACTGGTGGTGGTGGTGAGGTTCAAATGAGGGGATACGAGAGGGCAGAGAGGAGAGAGGGGGGAAGGATGACCAAGTGTCGAGTGTCGAGTGACGAGTAGGAGAGAGATGAAGGTATACGAAGGATGAGGAGAAAGATATTTGGATGTTGGGTGAAGGAAGTCAGTCTCGTACCTCAATCTAGCTTAAGGCACACACATTCACGGTTTGCTCTGCCTCACCTCACGCATCCACCCGCAATGCTCACTGCCCCGCCTGCGGCTGAAGGCTACTCCCTCTTTTCATTGTGGCGCAGTCCCAAGGGTCGCAACGAAGGAAGCACCACTGCACCAGAAGCACTGCACCAGAAGGGAAAGATTCAATCGTAGATATTTGTACAACAGTTTTCTGATTGCTTAAATACATGGAGAAATTATATATAGAGATATAGTAACTCGAAGCTTTAACAACTTTCTTCATTGAAATCGGATAATAAATTGATTTCTTTGGGTGGTGTGGTGATACTGAGTACTACAGTAGTACGAGTACTCCGTATTCAACCTGAGTGTGATCTCTGCCATGAGCCCATGTCTTTCCAGTGCCGACGTTTTGGCGGTAAGGCTGCGCTGCGCTGCGCTGCGCTGCGCTGCGCTGCGCTGCCTATCTGGGTGGACACTGGAAACACTGGGACACAAAAAAGCATTAGTGAACAGCTCCTGATTTTTCGTTGTCGTCCAGGTTTGTTCCTTCATAATATATATACCTACCTTACCCCAAACCCCCTCAAATATTCAAAATTACCTATTTACAACGGAACATCCGAACAACGAAAACAGGTTTCCTAAAGTATTTTGGTAACCCCCTGATACCCCTTTCAATTGCTCCAAAGGGCTAGGATGAGCAACCAGGAAATGCTTTACAGCGGCTTTTTTCCGGGTTTGTCCACTACAAGGCTGGTCTATCACTTATGCTCATTTCCCACCACTTCAGCCTGCTTTGGTGAAACTCATACTTGGACCATGGCACGAAACACCACTTCGAGACCACGACTTCGTACTTCTCCAAGCTGAAAGACAAGAGCGTTGTGGCTGTTTCACTGGCCACTGAACTCCTTACCTAAGGTTGCCTGGGCTTAATTTCACTGCCGAGAAACCACGTGCACCCCCCTTTTATCTTAACAGCGGGCAGCTTAGAACATCGTATGATTTCTGTATGAGACTTCGTTAACCCGTCGTTAGAGAAACTTAGAATGGAGGCTTACTAATTATCCTTTTCCGTCCTTTCCAAATGCATCGATGAACTTGAACGCTTTGTACGTGTACCATCCATGCTGCCGAATAAGTTCTAACAAGATTTTATGACTATGAAAACATTTGAACCGCGCTGCTCATTATACCAAAATTCTGATATTATGATATATACTTGTCATATATATATATCTATTACTTCTCATATCAGAAATCATCATCCTTCCACGCGTCGGCCTCACCCATGGGTCGTGGCAGGCGGCTTAAGGAACAATAGAAAAAAGTAAATAAATGTCTTATACTTCTCATTTCTAGTTCCACATCGGTGTCATCCCCAACGAACAGATACCAATAATGTTATCCGCCAGACCAAACCCTCGTCCAATTTTCATATCAGAAGTGGTAGTGGCTTGAGTACGGAGTACTGCAGCTGTATGTCGAATCCAGATATCGATTTTCGAAGCATTGACATATTTCTATAAATAATTACCGCATTGTCATTTCCAAAATCCTCACCATCGTGGTTATGGTTGTCATTTTTTAAGCACCATGTACTCCGTAAATTTTATACCAGTACCAGATTTACAAATCATTTTCACGGGCGGCGCATCCGTTTACAAACAAATTCGGAGAATTGATGATTTTGCCCAAGTCTGTGGTTCAGCAGATCTCAATCTAAGGAGATTTCTGTCGTTTCATGCATCGCTCAGGCCTAGCTTCGGACTTCTGAAAATATCAGAACTCTTTGAATCAGAAAAATACATTGCTGTACTCCGTACGGAGTACGTAGTATAATTACATCATCCTGTTTTCTGCAATGAATTTACCCCCCTCGGAGAATTAAATAATTATAGCAAACCAGTTAAGGTTGAGTGTACCGAATTGTTCTTGAAGATCTGGTGGGGTCGCATAGAAACATAAAAAGGTCACAAAATGAAGCCTTTTATGCCCTTCCACCACCTCGTTCGTCCATTCACAAAAGACCTATTTTTGACCACGCGAGCCCCGGATTGTTTCGTGGTCGAAGGTCAGTGAGATATGGGGTCCTCCGTAGGCTAAAGCCTGAAGATTATCTTTAGGCTGTCTAAATTTGCTTCACCATCGCATGAAACTTGAAGTAATTTTAGGGCCTAGAAAGCTATCTGAATCTCAAACTGGTGCGACAGCTAGGTAAATTTCCACTACCGGAAGAAAGTTACTGCAGTGGACGGCCTGGGGATGAACCATAATGAACCATAATGAACCATAACCACACGTGGGAAACGTTAAAAAATATTTTGAGGATTCCCCACGACAGTGGAATTTTCTTCTACCGGAGGTTGATCATTCGGACTCTTGGGAAAGGTGGGAGAGGCGGGAAAGGTGGGCATTTCTTATCTGGGTGAAGTCCGCAATTATTTTCTGGCCCGAGGATCTTTATCATCACAAGCTGGATCTCGTACTCGGCATACCGTGGATTCTTGAAGCTATCATCGGATCCCTGTACGTCAAATAGTAAGTTCTTACTTGGAAGTACTACCAGATGCCATGATGGTCCTTCTGGTGCAGTACTAGCTTCAGGGGCCGCAATTAGCCATACGGTCGGTCCATACTTCGTCGAAACTTCTCGACAAAAGCCAACTGCAAGCCATCCCCTTCACGAACTGTGCCTGGGTAGCTCTTCTCGGGTAGCTCCCGTTGAGTTTAAGACATCCGAGGCTTATGTTACTTCGTAACAGTTTGTGGTGCTTAGTAAAGATGATATACCTACACGTAAGACAGTTGACTAAACGCAAGACAGTTGACTTATAAACCTCAGGCGGGGAGTTATCCGATGTTTTGTGTTTCCTGACCAGACGTGGACATAGATTCATCTGCAGATAAAATGCTTGTCACAAAGTCACAACTGAGAAGCTCGCAGCAACAGTGTTGCAGCGGCAGTTCGTCCCCTCGAACGGTGTGGTGGTATCTGCGTTTGCGTTTTGCGGAGAAAGTATTCCGCAAGGAGGGTCAAGCACTCAAAATGACAGAATGTGAGGACCTACCGACCTAATTGGGGAAATGATGAGGGGCATCAGGAGCAGACTAGGAGACTACTTGACGAGTAGTTTAAAGATGTTGGGGGTAGGCTCAGACCCAGAACATGAGACGGTGGGCCTTTAGGCTCATTGAGACCAGGTGGAAGAAAATTTTGGTACTTGGCCGTGCGGGAGGTACGAACCTGCAATGATGCAGCTAGCGCAGTGCTAGCGTGCAGAAAAACCCACGGCGTGACCTAAGCGAGCCACTCCCCTGACTGCCGCGCTTTCTATCAACAATGACCCCTGCTATTACTGTACTGTGACTACTGTCAGATTTCCTTTCCTTGAGCTTTCACTTCACAGCTCTCCAGCTCTCCAGCTCCCCCTCAGGCCCCCCTACATAATAATGCCTCTTCCTATCACACATCCACATCATCCACGATTCCATATCAGTCCACCGCAAAATTGCACCTGCAAAAATCAATGCACCAGAATGTGCAGTCGTTTTGTTTGGACCTCTTCCCAAGGCCCCCTCTTCCCCCCCCCCCCCCCACGCTCGTCGAGGTCTAGTGGTCTTGCTGATCAGTGATATCTGCACTATCGCCCCTCTTCTTTTTTCGTCCCTTCTTTTGCGTGCTCCCCCCCAAGCTCCCAAGCTACCCAAGCTCCCGCTTCCAAGCTCCCCCCCAAGTGCCAAGTGGACGAGTGATGAAAGCGTGCCCTGGCACACAGACCAGTTCCCCTTCCGGCTCCAGGTCCAGTGCAGGTCCAGTGCAGGTCCAGGGCAGGTCCCCTGCAATCACACCCCCGAGTCTGCATTATCGCTAGGTCATGTCCATGAACCAACCTCATCTGAGAGGCAGATCGAGGGGTAGGGGCCCATGGGCCCCAACGACGGGGGCCCAGCGTACGCAGACGCAAAGCCCAGGCAAAAAGAAACAAGTGATGAAAAATATGGGATGTAACCGATCTGCCGGTGCAGCAGTTGGCCCATCTACGGACGTATATAACCAACGGTGATCCTCTTGTCTTCTTTCTTTGCCCTTGTCCAGCTTCCTGATGACTTTTGCCCTTTGAATGATCAACAGATACAACAGATCTCCAATTTCGACGATCTATCAAGAATAAACATCTCCACCAAAATTACGGGATCTCTTCCGCGTCTACAATCCCATAACAATTGTACTCGAGTACCGGTAGCAATTTACACACCTTTCCGTGCCGATCAAATATCGCTTTCCCCTAAATCGGAACCAGCCTTTTTTCCAGCCGCGTGGATCATTGGACCAACGCCTCTTTGATACATACATATCAAGTACCCACCCAATCAAGATGTTTTTAGATACTGCACCAAGAAAAAGACTGGCACTCACGCGAATGATTCCATTTGTAAACACGGGTCCCCCAAAAAGTCGCGCGCCGTCACCACCAATAGCTGAAGCCCCAAGAGCTGAATCACCAACTTTACCAACTTTACCAACTTTACCAGAAGACATGAAGCCAACGCGGAGGAATGGAAACAATAGACGTCCAGGTCCAGTCACAATCGTTCCCTACACATCTTCGGAATGGATTAAAGCTATGGAGGAAGTCAAGGATCTATATCACCGAAAGCAGCACAAGCAGTGTTCAACGCGTTGTATAAAACTCCTTGAATCTATTCGGGATCCTGTAAGTCGACTTGGAGTTCTTCTGTGTATTCGTTGCTAATCTTCTTCAAACATAGTACAATGTTCATCCGCTTTATTCAATAACCCTCGCTTTTTACGCCGCTTCATCGCTTGAAGCTACTGCTTCACCCTTGCATAATGATTCGCCTCTCAAACTCCCTCTATTTAATGAGTCCCTAACATATTACACTCTCGCTTCATCCTACATCTCCGCCTATTTCGCTACAAAGCCCTCAACAATTCACGCAATCACTCACGGACATAGATCGAACCAATCTTCCATATCTTCAAGTTTGCGAAGCTCAACGGACAGTATTTTCAGTCAACGCTCAGCGTCCTCCTGCAGTTCTTCGATTCTTGATTCGCCATACTCGACAGACTCCGAAGGGGAAAGCAAAGTATCTAGATGTCGAAGTCCTAGCATTCTAGTGCTCACACCCAGACCACTTCGACCTAAGAAGCATGTATCTTTTATCTTTGCGACAACACCAACGATTGTGGACGAGATCAGCGATGTGAACAGCGATCTTCTTTCTCATTTCCCAAGTCCACCTCCTCTTGCGACTTTTTCACCAACAATTATCCCCACACCCCCAAATCACGCCGTAACATCATACGCCAGTCCCCCAAGCTCCCCCTCAAGGGATACCGCTTCAGTCCATCGCTACCGAAGTCACCTGTCCTCGCTGGAAAGACAGTTGGATTACCACACGACACATATTAAGGCCCAAATTCGCACTGTGTCCTTGATACGAAAAGCCCGTCGGTCCAATCTCCCAGATCTTTTCCCCGCACGTCCGCGCTCCTGGTCAGATAGCTCGATGTCTTCCAATTCCTCGTGTACTTCAAGTTCGCCACATTCCAGCTCCGAGTCCCAAACGCCTTATCAGAAGGATCTTTCAGCGAGGATTCAGAAGATCAAAGATGCTTCTTCGAGACGACCAAGGTTCGATCCCCAGAAATATCAGGATTTGTGTGAGAATGCGATCAGTGAATTGGGCCAGGAGGGGTGGAGAAGTTATTAATATTTCCTTTCTTTTGTCAATTTTCTTTTTCATTACGACCTATGATATCCCAAAATTTCTTTTGTCTCTTTCGTAATAGTAAGTATGTATGATGGGATGCAGCAAGTTGTTTCGCATGTAACAAGATTGTGTGGAAGCGTGTGGCAGAAGAGGAGATGTGTATGAGAACATGAGAATATATACCAATATGTAGTTAGCAACCTATTTCAAGAAATTAACACACAAGTGTGATTAAAATTGTATTCAACTCCCCATCAAAAAATAAACCAGTGTGTGTTTTGGGCCACCTGGGAGATACCGTCATGAGCTGTGAGACTGTCTTGAGACTGTAACTGTTCCCTTAGACTACGGTAACCTAAAGAATGTCACGCTAGATACGGTCGCCTTTTTGAGCACCCTTTGTTCGTTCGGCTATGGGAAAAGGGAGACATCAGTTTGACAGTTGGAAGGACGGAAGAAAGGGTTGAGAATTAAATCATAGCTTTTACGTCGCTCTCTCAGACCAAACATGCAATTAAGCAAAAGCAAACGCGCCATCTTGAATATTCGCCATAATCTTGAAAAAAAAGGTGGAAGGCCTTAAGTGCATTCAGTCACATGACACCTGCCATCGCGTGAGTGAGAAGGAGAATGCCCCAAGCGCATGGAACAGCCAATATCAGTTGCCATATCATCCAACACTCTCATCAAACGAATCCTCATACCCAACGAAGACGGGAGATAACCGAAACCTCTTCACACGAAATACATACTGAGTCACCATAATACATTGATTGGGGTGGGGGCATTGGGAATATAAGAGGGCACAGCACTGTACTGCACAGGCTTTGGATGCGAGCGACCGGTGAGACGATTCCACGTGGTGATACATATATCTACATATAGACGTAAGAATGGCCTCTAATGTGTCTGAGTAGTTGTTGTAGGCGCGATTCTGTCTTTCTCTCGATGCTGTGGGGGGGAGGAAATCTGGGTATCAGTGTATGGCTTGGGAGGGATTTGCTTCGAGTACTGTAGCACCGCTAAGCCAACCACTGTCAACCTGAGAACGGCCGGGACCCCATATCCATAACCATATCTCGAAGTGCACCCAAGGACTTAATAATTGGGAATTCTGAGATGGCATCGACAATGGACTCCCATATACCTCAACATGAAGACCTAAACATGATGGGATTGCACGAGTTGGACTCGCATCTAATGGAATTTGAATCGACGTTGGAGATGGACTCGTCTACCCCGGGTGCCATGTCCAACTCTGCTTACGGAGATGCTATGTCAACAACAGACATTCCATCTACCACGATAACAATTGACTCGCCTAAAGAGAACTGGGCAAAAAATGGCCAGTCTGAAATCTTTTTGCACGGGAAGGGTGCACAGTCAAGGTCGGTTCTCCACCATATATTCCCCTGTCTTTCTGATAAGCATCGTCGTCGCATCCACATGACTTGAAAAGACCTGATATACCTCCATGCCATTCTGAGATTGCCTTTTCATTGACCTATTAACTCACCGTCTTTAGAGCTGAGCCCATATCCGAGTCCACGGGAATAACAAGTGGCAAAATACATCTTAGGCCGGAAAGCGCTCGCGATTCCATGGCCTCTTCCATGACCACAGACCTCGACGATGCTTCGTCGGCCCTCTCGTCGATATCCAGTAAAGCGACATCTCCCACAGAGTGTGATGCAAGATTCAAAGAATCTGGTAACGGCACTTCTTCAGCCGCAACTGAAAAACCACGCCAGAAATACGAGGTCCGTCCGAAAGTCTCTATACCAACGGATCTCACAACATCAGAATACGCAAGACAATGTATATCGGCTGCTGAGTCGTCACGCCTGAATCCATATGGGATGCATACAGAGGAATATTCACTGCTACGAAAACATCTCACGCCCCAGCAAGTTACAACGTACTTGAATATACGAAATGGCATTCTGAGACTGTGGACGAGAAATCCTCTCATCGGTGTTATGCGAGATGAGGCAATTGGCTGTGCCAAAGACCCTCGATGGTTCGATGTTGCGAGTATATGCCATGAGTGGCTTGTACGACGTGGCTACATCAACTTTGGTTGTTTGGAACATCGAGAAGCTACCGCAGAAAAGAAAAAGCCAAGAGCAGTCAAGCGCAAAAGAAAGACCGTTGCCGTAATTGGAGCTGGCATGTCTGGCTTAGGTTGTGCAAGGCAACTTGAGGGCCTTTTCTCCGAGTTCGAAGCCCGGTTTCGAGAAATGGGCGAAGATCCACCACGTGTAATTGTCTTAGAAGGACGAGACAGAATCGGTGGAAGAGTCTACTCACGACCTTTCCGATCGAAACCAGCCTTTCCAACACTCAGTTACGGCAGTCGATATACAGCAGAGATGGGAGGCATGATCATCACTGGCTTTGATCGCGGAAATCCTTTGAATATCATTGTCAGAGGTCAGTTAGCTTTGCCTTATCATGCCTTGAGGCCAGAAACGACTATTTATGATGCTACAGGAAAACCTGTAGATGCCCATCGTGATCAATGTGCGGAAAGACTGTTTAATTACATTCTTGATCGCGTTAGCGAGTACAAATTCAAACTCCCAATTCCACCGACTGTCGATGGCGACAGAGATCTTCTTGACGCAGGTCGAGAAACCAGCGGAGAGGGACCGAAAACCATAAGTGAGATTGAAGACAGCTCGCCAGCTGCTATCGGTCAGACAGCCACACCTCGGGCAAACGAGGAACAATTGGTCCCTGTTTCTTCAGACAGACTGACTGGCAGAGCCCATCTCGAGCTTGGAATTCCTGCAGTTCATACGGCAGCTTACAAGGCAAAAGAAATCGGTTGGCTTCTACGACCTGGCGTAGGTATTGAGCACGACTTGGATCTTGAAAATGCCGTCAATTCGAAGTATGCTACTCTTGGCTCCGTTTTTGATGAAGCGATCCGCCAATATACGAGGATTGTTGACTTCACCCCTCTTGATTTGCGACTCATCAACTGGCATGTAGCAAATTTGGAGTACAGTAACGCCATTACCTGTAATAAACTAAGTTTGGGAGGATGGGATCTTGACGCCGGTAATGAGTGGGAGGGCAAGCACACGATGGTTATAGGAGGTTACCAGCAAGTCCCAAGAGGACTCCTTAATTGCCCTCAACCTCTGACTGTGAGAAAGAAGAGCAAAGTTAACAAGATTACCTACAGTCCCGAGCCTGGCACCACGCCATCTAGTATCGAATGCGAGGGCGGAGAAATTATCGAAGCTGATTACATTGTGTCATCAATGCCATTGGGTGTTTTGAAGCAACAGAAAATCGCATTCGAACCTCCTCTGCCAGACTGGAAACAAGGAGCTGTTGAACGAATCGGATATGGCGTGTTGAACAAAGTGGTTTTGGTGTATCGCGAAGCATTTTGGGATCAGAGTCGAGACATCTTTGGAACTTTGCGCAACCCCACCGATCGATTCAGTTTGGATCAAACGCATTACTATACGCAAAGAGGCCGTCTGTTTCAGTGGTTCAATTGTACCAATACAACCGGCCTACCAACACTCATAGCTCTTATGGCTGGTGATGCAGCGTTTCAAACTGAGAAAGAGTCGAATGAGACAATAATCGCAGAAGCAACCTCGGTTCTGAAAACCGTCTTCCCTCATGTACAACCAGCGAAGCTTTCCCCCAAAGAGGCAGTGATTACACGATGGGGCCAAGATGAGTTTTCTCGAGGCAGTTACTCCTACACGGGACCAAACTTCCAACCTGATGACTATGAAACAATGGCTCGTCCTATCGGCAACCTCTTTTTCGCAGGCGAGCACACTTGCGGTACTCATCCAGCTACTGTTCACGGAGCGTACATATCTGGGCTGAGAGCAGCATCTGAAGTTTTGGAATCTATGATTGGTCCAATTGAAATACCCGAGCCCCTTGTCCTACCGAAGGATTCTTCGTCCAAACGAAAAACCGAGGCCTTGGAAACCCCAAAAGACCCAAAACAAGCTCGCCTTGAAGCTTATGAGATTCAAGTCTGGAATGCGATATGGCTAAAATTCGGCGATCGACCTTGGAAGCCTGAGAATAAATATGCCAATCCATATCGCATGTATAGCAAAGATAATTGGGAAGAGGCAAAGCGAAAATGTGAAGAAGGAAGAAGACCCGGAAAGGGAAAACCTATTCCAAACGAGGTCAAAAAAATGGTGACTAAGATGTGGAAAGAAGCTTCGGAGGAGGAAAAGAGGCCTTACAACGACAGAGCTGATGCCCAAAAGGCTGCTCATGCTACTGCGGTGGCAGAATACAATACCAAAGCGGCGAAATGGGATCAAGAAGCCATCGCCTTTCGAGCTGAATATGTAGCAGCCCATCCATATGTTCCGGACCCTGACGAGGAGAGTTCGGCGAGGAAACAGAGGCGAGCGAAGCGTGTTAGTGGCTATGCTGAAAACTCCGGCTCAGAAATAGAAGCATGAGTCACATAAAGAGTTTTAATCAACGTAGCGGTGCATTCTCAGGCCAGGAAATGGTGTTTACGGTCATTGTAGGGGGGAAAAGGAGAGCTGGCATTGAAACATTGCTGGAGAATTATTTGCATGTAGCTATGTAATGAGTATGATGTTAATATGAGCCTATTGCTTTAATCTCCTTCTCCTACAATAAAAGTGAAATTTAACTATGTGACTACCCGTATAAGTATTTGTGCAATCTTAGTGTTGTAGGTGGTGAGGGGCTGCTAAGTCATACACTTGCGGCGTCAGATTTATTAGAGCAAGCTCGAACCCCTCCCCTCAACGCCCCGCCATTTCAAGCTCCAGGTAATAAACCTCCTTCACCCGACAACCGCAACATCAAACCCCTCTCAATCAAAATGGCAGAAGTAGATCAATTCGATAGCGCCCTGTAAGTTTCCGCCCGCTTTTCAAATTTCTCATATGATGCATCGCCAGCTAATACCAACCCTTTCCCCCAGCGACCTCCTCCGTCGTCTTGATCCAAAACACACAACTACTCACCTTAACTCCCTCATCAACCTCGTCCCCTCTTTAACGGAAGACCTTCTCTCATCTGTCGATCAGCCTCTTACTATCTCGCGATGTCGCAAAACCGGTCGTGATTACCTTCTCTGTGACTACAACCGGGACGGCGATTCCTACCGCTCCCCGTGGAGCGGAGAATTTGAGAATCCGGCTGGAGGTACGGGACTGGGAGGTGCAGATGACTATGGAAATAATGAGGGTGCGGGAGAGGGTGCGGTGCCTAGTGAGAGAGTAAGGGCGATGGAGATTCGGGCTAACGAGGCGTTTGATGTTTATCGGGAGTTGTATTATGAGGGGGGCGTTAGTAGTGTTTATTTTTGGAACCTGGATGATGGATTTGCGGGGGTGGTGCTTTTGAAGAAAGGTCCGTTTGCTCAATTCCCTTTTAAACCACTGTTTTTAATCTGGTTTACGTTGTTGCGGTTGAGGGGTATTTTTGGGCTTTGCTGATCTGAGAATAGTTGCAACACCAAACACCGCCTCAGAAGGAACCTGGGACTCGATTCACGTCTTTGAGGCTATTGATCGCTCCCGAACCGCACATTACAAACTCACTTCCACTGTCATTCTTCATCTCTCCACCAACTCTGAGGCTCTAGGTGACATGGACCTGAGCGGAAACATGACGAGACAGATTGAGAGCGATTTACCGGTTGAAGACGATCCGAGTCACATTGCGAATATTGGCAAGCTGGTTGAGGATATGGAGTTGAAGATGAGAAATCTGTTGCAGGAGGTTTATTTTGGGAAGGCGAAAGATGTGGTGGGTGATCTGAGGAGTATTGCTGATTTGAGCGGCGAGGCAAAGGAGAGGGAGAGTCATAGGGAGATGATTAACAGTATGAAGCGGTGATGAGGAATTGAGAGAGACTGTGCAGTGATAGATTTGGTGTGTATTACTGCAACAGCTTTTACGAATTAACGTTTTTCTCAGCCCTGGATCTGCCTTTAGACTGGTCGCTGGTGTTTCGCAAGATCTTACAATCTTTTCAACACCGTTATGAGTAGCCTTTTCCCATGTCAGCAAGTGCTTATGGAAAAATGGATTTGTTCTATTTTCCTTCTAATCCCCAAGGCATGGTATAACTCTGTATCAGGTTCAAGTATGTGTAGTCAACAACTTGACTATCTTTTGCCACCACGTTTTCATTAAAGAGATCTCCAACGCAACTCATTTTTGCCTAAATTTTCTTGTTCGACAACGAACATATAAGACGCATGATGCCACTTCTCTGGACAGTAGAGAATCACAGCCTCAAAGAAAACACGCGAGGCGACTGAAAGGCTTATATTGGGCATATAGAAGAAGGCTTGTTTGTTCTGAGAATTATCTTAGCAAGAAGCAAAATTTGTTGAAGGTAATGGTGCTTCTGGCTATTGAATATGTAAGATCTTACCCCTTCATGGTCTGAAGTATTGGGTCTACTACTGGTACTCACGTTTTCTTCCTCTTGAATCACAGATGGCGGGGAACCTCTGAGGTCGCTGCTTCGTGTTGACAGAACTTATATTTTGCATTTGACAGTCATTGAATCCTCAGTGATTGATTGAATTTCGATAGTATATAGGTTTTCAAACCACGTTCCCGCGTGCCATTTGGAATGAGTTGGAAGAAAATAATACGAGTTTCTGAATGCCTGACTAGGAAGGTCTGATTTCGCATCGAGTTTGCACTTTTTGAAGTTAAGGACATACAATCACAATGATACAGTAAGGAGAGAGAGCGTAGACTCAATGCATTCACAAGGTAATTGGCGGAGGCCTGACTCTCGAAGTCCGTGGCGTAATCGTTCATGTTAAGGGTAATGGCTACGATATATATCTCTGGAGCTTGATAATATGATTCTAATTCATCACAGCTTTATATTTCTAAATCAAGTGCAGTAGGAAATCAAGTGCCGTGAGAGAAGACTGAGTCCTAGCAAGACATAATCAACGATTTTGTAGTGTCTTCTTGCTTATAATTTCTAGCTTAGGGGGTAGAAGCCTTCCACCTTTCTGTTTTTTATTGGGGAGTATTTACTCTCTTTCAGGCCCATGTTTTCTTCTGTGAGTTGTAGAAAAGCCAACAACTCAGAACTTGAGGCGTTTTTATAATAGATAAATCGTCACCAATCGGAATTTACTGCATGCCAACTAAAGGGCGTTGGGCTCCGTATGGGTCTCCAGGTTTCCGTACTGGTGTGCCACAGCGCTTGAGCCCCTGTGTTATCAATATAATTAGCGTTTTCCCACTATGCTTCTGCTATTTTCATACTTCTCCAACTCTGCAAGAATTGTTTGATTCATCGCAAAATGGCCGAGGACAATATCTCAGCCCCTGACCCAATGGCTGTAGACACTTGATCACCAAAGACCCCAGTATCTTCTAGAACTGAGCAGTAAATCATCCTACTCGAGAAACTCGAAGAAGGGCCCAAAGTCCGAACACAGATACGTACCTTTACTATCTTAATTCCGCTTTATATAAGTAATTCATCTCGGTACTGCTCAAATTCAACTAACAATATTTCATTAGCTCGTCCTCTTCATTGCAGCCTTAAGTACCACTATGAGGATTTTAATCGCTGCTCGAGCCTTACAGAAGAGAGTTCAAAAGTTCAGCACCAACGTATCCACTGGCGCCAGTGACAAGAACTGTCTTTCCGACTCCGGAATCGTTTGATCCCATTGCGATTCTGAGGAATGTAAGCTTTTCAGTGTTGGTTTGCTAAAGCTTAGCATGCATATTACCGAATTTGACAGGGTGGAGAGGAAATACCAATGGTTGCTCTTCCTCCAAACTTGATTCTCTTCGTTCGTGTGAACGGGGGCGAGACGGTTGTAACGCCTGGGACCAGCTCGCGGATAACCATCACGTCTTCTGGATTCGTAGGGCCGAAGTCTGATGCCATGATTGCTGTTATTTCTTTACTTCGTTCTTATTTTCCTTTTAGTTCCTTGTTGTTGAGTTTGCGTTTTGTGTATCGATTCCTGGCGTGTTGTCTGTCGTTCAATACAACAAAGAAATGGGAAGAGTCATGAAAGGGAGTAGTTGGAAATAACGTTTCATTCTTACTGGACGGGTTGCCTTTTCTGCTTTTGGAAATTCGAGATGTTGGGAGTAGAAAACGGGTGGGGTGGTTACTGTACCATGTGTGAGATGAAAGTGCCATTTTCTAGAATCTTATATTTTACTTGGTTCCGAAATAATCACGCATGAGATATTAGAATCCTAGAATCTTTTGTAAGCTCTCATTTATTCTCATTCTGCCAACCGAACAACACTTCAGTTGATTTGTTACCACTTGTTGAATTGCCTAAAATGGAAGCTGAGGGTTCTCTTGGCATCTGCCGCTGGTCTATATTACCGGATTGCCCGGGAAATAAAGTTCTCTGATGACTACGGGGAATGGTTAGATGGAGAGGCTTACCAGAGTCACTGACGACAGTCTATGGTAATTTTGATTAGCAGAAACGGAGTGAGAGGAGACAAGAGGGAAAGAGAGCGTGGTGTTGAGGAGGAAGTTTTGTTTCTGCGGCTGGCTCGCGGGTGAATAGAAGTATGTAGCACGGGCGCAATTTGGACGTGGTTGTCGCTCGCTGCTTTGCCAAGGCAGGACATCTCGCTTAGGAACGTACATCCCAAAAGGGACAAAAACCTCAAAAAAGAATTAGAAAAAGCTTCAACTGGCAAAAACCAATCTCCCCAGGCCCGTAGGTAGGAGAGACTTGTCAACAACCTCAAGTTGAAGACCCTCAACCCCTAACTCGTTCGTTAGGAGGAATTACGAGGCCCAAGGTTTGATGCCCGCAAGTCTACCTAGGTAGCTTGCTGGTCAGAGTGGTCCCTGACTGCATTCTGGGTACACAGGCCGCTCGTTTCGCACAATAACCGTTAGGCCACTGACTACTCTTTGCTAGAACACACTGTGTACCCGGTTTTGCTTATTAGCAGGATATAAACAACATATGTGCGCGCGGGTTTATTACGGGGCTTTGCTTAAAACGCCTCGTGACCAGACGACGGTGAATTCAAGGACCACGGATCGCGCAAGACACTATAACCTGCTTTGCCTTGAAAGTACCTATACCTGCCCAGCGATTTGCCAAAAGATATTCTGGTCCTCCAATTGCTACACATTTCAATGGCAGGAAGACGACTGATACCTCGCCGTATTGTGGACCTGACGTTGTTATGGTAAGTTTTCGGTCTCTGGTTTTCGTAATAAACCTTGTCGAAATTTGGTTATAATAACTTTCTCTAGGACGATTTGCTAGGGCATGGTACTCATGTGGCAGGCATTATCTGCAACAAAGATGAAGGTTGTCGCTTGTCAAATCAGGAGAAGGGAGTCTTGTCTTGAAAAAAAATAGATAAAAATATAAAAGACCATTCACTCGAAAATCGAGAGATTCTATTAATGTATTAATAATGCATTACCGACGCAATTTGCTAGAAGGGTGGGTGGTTGACCGAAAAACATATGTAATAGGTCTTCTCGTTTCCCTTTTCTTTTGGCTTGACGCGGATGAGCGAAGCGAAAAGAACCGTTCTCCTTTTTTCTCTTCCTGTTTTTTGTTATTGTTGTTGGTTTGATCTTTGAGTTTTTCTTGAGATTTTGAGAGAGAGAGAGATGATTCAGGTCGTCGCTTTTTAGATCGATCGATCGATTTTTGTCAAAGTTCGCATGCGTACAACAAAGATCCCTCAAATTGGACAAGTTCGCTTCTCGTCACGGTATTCTGAAGGCTATGAAGTTAGGTTCAAGTCAGAAAAAGGGGGGCTGTCCAATTTGGCAAGGCACGAACACCTCGGACTGGGCTCCCACGTACCCGTACTATACTCCGTACACAAACCGCGGACACAGGACGCCCATCACTCTCCCATACAAACGAAGTTTCCCAGTACCGTCTCTGAAATCCCACCTTGGCAACTCCAGCAAAGGATATGGAGTCTCTACCTTCTGCTTCTCCTCGGAGTGGTTTCGCTTGTCCGGGCACCGCCCAAAGGTTTGCCGGATTAAACGGTCGGCCCCTCGGACTTTTGATCTCGACTATTGTGACAACTGGTTTTCTGTTGTTTGGATATGATCTCTGAAGCAAGACACGGAGCAACTTGAAGATTCTAGAAAAGAAAGAATCGTCAAGAGGGATATGGCAGATTTAGTACGCTTAGGAAAGCGCTAAGTTCTTAAGGTCTCTTACGCGAGCGTAATCGCTCATTAAATAGAGTGCTGACGTAAAATAGCGGAATCTCACTTACTTACCTATCCTAAGTTTTACTTATACTGTAATTATTACTTAGGAAGCTACCTTTCTATATAGGTTTTCCTTAAGAAATTATCTAAATCCTACTAACACTAGTATAGTACCTTAAGACTATGTCTTCTAAAGTAAGACTTATAGTAGTAACTAAAATAAAGAGAAACTAAATAGGAAACTGGTAGTCCTACAGGTATAATATATACCTTTCTATTTACTTAGGCTAGGATACTCTATATTTTTAAGACAACTAGGGAAATGGCTTCTATGTATACTACTTTATTCTACCCGGATAAGTCGAGAAGCTTACATCTTTTCTAGCGCTCCAACTAGCGGTGGCTAGTACTACTGGGTAGCAATACTAGTACTAAAGTTATATCGAAGATTTTTGAATTATATTATAGGTAGCTAATTTAACGTAGACCTACTTCATAAGATTTACTCTAAACTTCTAAAATATCCTACTTTAGATTACCTTAACTGGCTAGTAAGCTGTAGTAGCATTAACAGTATACATTTGTACAACAATCATTTAAGGCCTTATTGTCCTGGCGCATCTAACGTTTATACTAACACTTTGGTAAGGTGTGCTACTAATCTGGGTAATAGTGGCATTCACAAGAATGTTTATCTTTTAGGTACGGCTGGTGGTGCTTTGATGTCTCTAGTCGTTATTACTATCTCTGATCTTTTCTGTATACGAACCAGAGGTCTGTACATAGGCTTCGTAGGTGTGGTTTAGGCTGTTGCTAGATCTGCTAGGCCGCTGGTTGATGATGCTATAACTCAGTATGTGAGTTGGAGGTGGTGCTTCTATGTCAATCTCCCGATTTGTGCAGTCTCTTTCGTCCTCTTACTAATATCTTTGGACGTTCATAATCCACGACCGAAACTTGGCGAGGGCATCAAGGCAGTGGACTGGTTTGGGACTTTTTCCATTCTAGGAGTAACGCTATTGTTTCTTCTCGGGCTCATTTTCGGCGGAACCACGTTCCCCTGGGATAGTCCGAAAGTTATTTGTTTACTTGTCTTCGGAGCCGCGATGCTTGCTTTCTTCGGCTTTAGCGAGAAACGACTCGCTAAATACCCCTTGGTACCACTGAGCATGTTCAACAACTGGTCTAAGAATGCTATTTTCGTCCTTGCTTTTGCGCATATAGTAGCATGGTTGCTATCGGCATAGAGTTCTACCTTCCATGGTACTTTCAAAGCGTAAAACAAGCTTCGCCTGTTCGAAGCGGTATCCTGATACTGCCAATGATAGTGACTGCAGCGGCTTTAGACGTACTGGCAGGTGTCCTGATGCATCGAACAGGCCGGTATAGAGAGATTATCTGGGTTGGTACAGTCGCAATGACATTGGGTACGGGACTATACATCAATTTTGGGATCAACACATCGACTGCGGAAATCATTGGATTCGAAATTATCACGAGTATCGGAATCGCACTATTATTTCAAACCCCATTGATAGCCATGCAGAACGCAGTCACTCAAGCGGATACAGCTACAGCTCCCGGGACTATGAGTTTCATCCGCAACTTAGCACAATCATTGTCTTTAGTACTCGGTGGTGTGATCTTCCAAAATAGTATGGACACCCGGCATCCGTCACTCGCCGCGGCTGGTCTTAGCGAACCCTTTCAAGGCCTTGTCTGGTGAACACGCTGCAGCAAATGTGGAAATTGTCAAGTCTATCCAGGACCACAGTCAGCGTTTGCTTATACAGGAGAGCTTTCCTTGGAGTCTACGAAATATGTTTATAATGTATGCTTGCCTGCCTGCTGTTGCAATAGTGTCGAGTGCTCTCGTCAAGCAAAAGCATATGAGCACTGAGCATACAGGGACGAAAACGGGAATAAAAGAGCTGACAGAGCTGGCCCCATGAGAGGGCTGGTACAGTACAGCCCAATCTTTCACACGGGCTGAATCATTATATCATTAGTAGATAGTGTATACAGATTCTCGGATCGTCAAGGCAGTACTTTAATGACCCTGAGAAAATAGTAAAGACTGCCGTGCTCCAACACTTGGGCTATGAACATAGATTCGATTTGATAAGTTGACTTCTTTTAAGAATTTTAGACTATTCAATCATTTGAAAACCAACCTTGCGAATTCTTGACTATCTAATTCGAAAACTCAATTGACTTTTTGCGAAGCTACAACATAACCTGTCTTTCGCTTAAAAGGAGGCAAGGGTCGACTACACCAAGATTTCTCTACTCTTTCCGGCGCCCACTCGATTCACTTGCTCAGTCACAGGTACTCGACCTCACTCGATTTAAGCATAAGACAGGTCCTTCTAAACTGGTATCCAATATATCTAAACAATGACTTCCTCATGTTACAGTGGCTACTCTTATGTAAGACACGCACCAACCACCCAACGCTACCCAGGAAAAAGCAGACTGGCTCATGCCATCAAGTCCAGCCAGAGGAAGCCCCCAAAAACGCCAATTCCGCCTATGCTCCATGCCGTCTTTAAACATAAAAATGAAAATGAAACGAGAGTGGTCAAATACCCCTGACGCTGAAAATCTCTCTTAGACTTAACTCATCCTGTCGTCACCGTTTGGATAAAGACATTCACTTATTTAATCGCCTTTCCCCCCTTTAGTCCCAGCTGAACTCCTCCCCCTTAACACGCCTTCCAGGTCTTCCCTTCCACTGCCCAAAGGTGTTGAGCTCCTCACCCGCCCAGGACTAATTTCGAAACCCCTCCCATCGTCACTCGAAGCTCCATCAAGTAATTCAATCAGATCACTTTCTCTTCTAGGTCCTAATCTCGGCGTGCCTGGCCCTTTGACGACCAGCTTTCTAAAGAATCCCTCCACTGCAGCTGCAGCATTCTCTAAACCCATGTTTCCCGGGGTTGTTGTTCCACTTGCAGTGCTATGAATCGGCCCCTCGGCAATAGCAGCAAGCTCGTCACTGAATCCAAACTGTGCACTCTCTGCGCCCATAAGACTTGTGCTAGGCAGATCGTCAATGGCAAGACCTGGAAGATGTTTGTTCGCCCAGGTATTCAGACCATCATTTGAGGGTCCTGGTCTGCGTACATTTTTACCAAGCGTACCTACTCCACCAGGTCCCCGCATCCATCCAAGTCGATTCGCAGCCTCACCCACGCTCTCACGACGGCGGTGGCCGTGAATATTAGGCTGAGAAGTGGGAAAATAACTCCCGATTGCATTCGGTGGTTGCGAGGGTCGTAGGCCAAGATTACTGGTCCGTCTTGAGGGGCTGCTGGCTGAGCTAAGCGAAAGATCATGGGAAGATTGAGATAATAGGGAAAGGCGGTTCAAATCCAAAGAACCGCGGGGTGTAGAAACGGCGGAAGTGTGTGTGCTCTTTCGCCGACGAGGAGGAAAGTATCCAAGGGTTTTCCGTGACATCCTTCCAATCTCAACGGGTTTGGAATTTGGCGAGGAATCAATCAAAACCCATCTTACGTGGGTCCAGGGGTTTGCATCGTCTTCGGAGCGTTCTGCAGACGTTTTCAAAGGTGTAGACGTCGGTGGCCAAGTATCACCATTGGTAAAAGGGGGCTCCTCCATTCCTGGCGTGGGAGCTAGGAGATCAACTCCTTGGTATGAGGAATCAACTTTAGGAGGATCACAAGGTCGGCCCTTAATCGCGCAAGCGTCGACGGGAAGGACAACCGTCTTTCGAAATGGTAACCCTGCTTCTGACCACAATCCGTTGGCTTTCTTAAAAACCTCTTTGGGGCAATTGTATCTCAATACCACTCCTGCAAGTGTATCCTGCTTGTGTACGTGATGGATGTACACCAGTGCATCGCCTTCGTCCTGCACAGTAGACGGCCTCTGGTCATCGGTCGACGACCGTCGTTTGTAATTCCCAATCGTATCCAAGATCTTACTATCATCATCCCTGCCTTCCAAAATCCGCTGCGTCTTCTTCGCCCTCACTGCGGCTTCTCGCTCTTGTGTGCTTCCCATTCCGATTTCCCTTTCCTGCAATTTGTCCCCCGCGTCCGGTTCCACGCCCCATTGATCAAGTGTAGCTCGCTTCGTTGCTCCACTGCCCGCCCTCCGCCTGACTTTTCCCTTGGTTGCCCCATATCCGTTACCAGCTGCCTCCTCATCCGGAGACATGCTTCCCAAAACCGAAGTAGCAACCTGTTGAAGGGCACTAGTCATCCACCCAGTGTTCCACAAGCCTCCTCCTGTAGCCGGACTCATAGATCTGGAGTTACCGGCACTCAAATTCCCCCATCCGTTCTTGTTTCCCCCGGGGGCCAGATAGCCCCCTACCATCTGGCCATCCCTCTCTCTTTCCGCAAGACCACTCTTCCGGCTTGGGTGTTTCTGCGGAATGGGGCTGGCGCCTCTCCGTCCCTCTCTGCTGCCTGCCCTACTCCCAGAGGCGCTCCTAAGCTCTTGTTCCTGGTCGTCTAGTAGATTGGGTCTCTGCTTTCTTGGCCGGATACTCGAGTTAGAGTTCGTATGAGGAGAATCGGCGCGCGAGTTCGGCGTGGACGATGGAGAGGAAGAGGATATCATGATTGAAGTTTTTGGAGATGTAGTGTTAATTGTGGAGGGTGCGCAGAAGCAGCCCGTTGCGAGGTACCTGTTCGCATGAGAGCGATTACTCTTAGGATCTGAATCGATGGAAGCGATTCAAGAAGTCGTTTGGGTTACAAGAGTTGGTTCATTGCTGAGCAGAGAGGGAGGGTTCGTGAAATTGGGTCTGGTTACTTTTTGATACAGAGTAATAGTTATTTGAGTCCAATTCATGGGTTCTATGAGTATTCTAGGTAAAACGATGAAGGGCTGAGGTTATCCCATGTAAGGCCCAAACCTGGAGAGCCTCCATTGATGGTACTGTGGCCGCTTGGGTTATCTCCGACTCGGGCCGGCTCGGTCGGTGGCCTGGCGGAGGTTGGTGGGGCTGCAGGCGTGCTTGCAAGTGGGTGTAGAGGTAGGCGTGGGCGTGGGTGTGGGGTGGCGAGGGCAGGGCGTGGGCGTGGCAGGTACGAGTAAGCGAGTAAGCGTAGTAAGCGTAGTAAGCGGAGTAAGCGGAGTAAGCGAGTACTTGAGGTGTACGAGATGAGGAGTAAGTCCGACATCTGGAGTGCAGAAAATTCACTACAGTAGGTACCAAGAACTTCTTTGTACAACGCTAACCAACGACCGAGTACTCCTTCGAGACTACTAAAAATTTAACAATTCTGATATCACTCCTAGTAAGGCATGGCAGTACGAGCATCAAGAAACGGGATTTCGTATTTCGTCCGGTTCCTTCATGTCTTCCCGAGTAGTAATCGCCACGCAAGCCTCCTGGCAGGTATTTAAATAACTCGCTTTTGTCAAAAACAGCTACGGATATATGTCCATCGCGTCTCATATCCCATTGTAAGTAAAAAAGCATTACGCGCTGGACGAAAACGCAATGTAACCCGCTGCCCAAACGCCCCTGAAATCCTAGCTAATGCTTTTGACAATACACCCTTAGAGAGGGCCATCACCATTCATACCGCTGAGATCACCATTGATGCCAAAAAATTGGAACCTAAAGTCAAAGATTAGCAAGGACACCTAAATGATCACCCTATGCACGACAAGATAAACTCACCAGTCTTCCACATTCATGGTCATAGGAACTGCCTGCGCTGAGGCATTGCTCAATGTATCACTCGGGCTAGCACCTTGTCCATCATGTACCGCATTCTCAAAGCTCTGGTATCCCATGACTGGAGCTTGTTGATAACCCGGCATTCCCGCTTGCAGGAAAACATTCTGTGGTGGGCTACCGCCCATTCCAGGCTGTTGCTGACCACGCATGCGCTGCGGCAGAGGCGAGTTGTGCTGGGGCTGCATTTGCGACTGCATATTCAGGTGAGAGCCCATCAGATTAGGATCCAGATTACTATGGTGAGATTGTTGAGGTGAAAATTGGTTGGCATGCATGCTAGTTGAACCTTCCGGGAACAAATGGTCAGGTTGAAAGTTTTCCCAAACTGACTGCGATAGATTGGGCGAGTTTCTAGTGACAAGATAAAGGTCTGGGGGAGTGGCTGGAACCGAAAAAGATGGGTTGAATGGTGTAGGGGGTCTCGTATGAGGTCGTGAACTCGAACCACCCATAAAAGCATCTGCATTAGGTCTTGAGTTGGGTGAGGCAATAGGTGGTGCCATTTGGCCACCTGGTAACTCGCGAGATGGAGTTTGACTTGGAGTTTGAGGTCGAGATCGTTCATAGGACTCCTGGGGTGCTGGCGTACTATTGACAGCTCCGAAGTCGAGAGCCATATCATCGTATTTGCGCTTTTGCGGCTCTTCTCGTTTGACCTGCTGAGCCTGCGCTTGGTATATACCAGCTGACAGACTCTGGGCCATCTTTTTATGGCGTTTACCAGCAGCCTTCTGGAGCCTTTCCTCGAGTACTTTGTTCCCTAGAATGGACTCAAACAAAGTGTAGACCATCTTGGCAACTAACCAAACTTTAGAAACATCCTTCAAAGCGTTCATACAAATCCGTAATCGCTCCTGGGTTGCTTGAACAACGGAAGGTACTGAAGACCTCATCTGATAAACGTGCATGATGAGTGCTGAAAACAGACTGTAGACGACAAAGGCTGGACAATAGCGGAGCTCGTCATGTGCACTGAGATTTTCGATAATCGAAGTAATCATAGCAGCAGCCTGAAATGCAATATTCCTCGACGGGTAGGCGCTATCTTCCATTTGACTGGCACCGCCTCGACCGCTAGCAGGAGGCATATGTGCCCGATGCAGCAGACAGAGAGTGGTGTAGTAATTGGAGTGGAGTAGAGCTGACCAGAAATGATGCCTAGGTGACTCCCAGTAGACCTCCTTCGGGCAGTTCTGAAGCCAATCAGCTAGAGCCATGTCACTATGCGTGAGGTCTATTGCGTTCTGGCGACGGGCCTTGGAAGCAACGGAATACTGCTGCGAAAGAACGAGCCCCATGATTTCGCATAGTTTGACATATTGTAAGAAGAACTGAACGTGCAGGACATCAGGAGGGTATTCGCTGGGTTGGTCTTCCTCATCCTCAATGAAATCTTCCTCCGAGACCATTTCCACGTCCGAGTCGTCAGTATTGATATGCACTGGTCGTCCCAGGGCAACAGCTACTGAACGATCACGGGTAAAGAGTGTCCACCAGATTCGCTTCCATAGTCTCTTGTCGGCCTTGCAAAGTTGGGAGCCTTCAACACTTCGATGCATGCCAGAACCTTGTGCAACAATGGTGGCCACTCTGCTCCAGTAAAACACGTTCTTCGTGACATCCTCGGGGCCTTCCCAGTACCAACCCATCAAAACTAATGCTTGGACAATCGTTACACGATCATCTTCGTAATTTGCATCATAAAGGGCCTTTGCTCTTTTGTAGAACGTCAAAGCAGCGGGGGTAGTTGATCCATTGGAATCCATGAGCTGGGGATTAGTGCAAACTCTTGAACCCGCAAGTAGAATTGCCTGTAGCAAAAGCAATGATGGTGGGTTTTTAGAGTCTCGGTACTGTCTCATGAATCTGTTTCTGTTGATGACTGGGACGATAGGTGCCACCCAATTGAAATATGCATCAACAAGCTCATCGCAGAGTCCTCTTGGTGGAAGTAAGAATGCGCCTCTTTGGTGAAGGATATCAATTTCCACATTATCCAGCTCTGTCAATCTTGCACGGGTGCCTCTCACATTCTCCGGCAAGGGGTAATGTACCACGTCCGCGGTGCCGTGTCGGTCATGGACGAGGAGAGTAAGGTTCGAGGACTCCCCAAGATATGCCACCCTGCCTGCCTCCTTGATGGGAGCTCGGGTAAATTTGGGCTTCATGAATTGAGCGTACGTCTTGTCGTCGTCTGCCCGCTGGCGCATCTGTGCCTCGGTGAGGGAGGTTGGAGGGGTGCCATCTTGGGTATTATAGGCATTCTGGTTTCGTATGTTCTGCAATTCATTGATGGAGGGAGTTTCATTCCGGGGGGAACGTTCCTCGACGGCATCTCCACGATCACTGCAGCAAAATTAGATGCCCGTCCTTCATGACAGTAGCGAACACACACCTGTCTGAATCCTTTGCCTTGCCCGCAGTCGTCTTCTTCCGTTTGGGGGTCGGGATCTTGCATTCGATGGAAAAAGCTACGCAGTTGGTGCACGGCACTCCCAGGCTGGCAGCATCGCATCGAACCTAAGTTATGGCGTTAACAACAATATCCCCTCACCTGCAATGTACGTGGGGAAGTGGTGGACACGAAGGGTTGGCGCATCACTGGATATCGACAACATCGTAGAGGGGTCGGTCGTCTTACCTTTCGTGCATGGCAAGTCTAGTAGCAGTGATATCTGGTTAGCAGAATGTCCAATGTCTAATGTCCAACCTTGGAATGTCCCATGTCCCATATAATTTTGAGTCGTCCCTCCATCCCTCCATCCCTCCATCGAAAGGCTGTCCCTCGGTGCCTCGGCACGCTTCGACCACGGCGTAGGAGTCAGATGGATTGCTTCGCAGTACATACCTCGCAAGCTCTGGATGCACGCTGCCTGTTTTGCTGCGCATCAGTCTCTGTGGTTGCGTTGCGCAAACTTCGATGCCGACGTACCTTCGAAAACTTGGGTGGCCAGGCGTCTGGGAATTGGGGAGGGCATTCGCGCCGGCTGGTGGTGTCCTGGTCTGGCCGCCTCCATAACTATTCGCGAGAGCTGCTGGCGCTGGTGCTTGCTCGGCGCCGGGCATCTCCATGGTGAGAGATCAGAGCTCGTCAGCACGCAGAGGAAGAATTGCGTCGTTTGAGAGGAAATGGGTGATTGATTGAGAAAATCCGAGGTCGCTACAGCTGGTTCCGTCGAAAGTGAAGGAGGTTGCAGAGGCAGAGGGGGTCCGGTTTGGAGGACGGGTGAGGGTTGATTCCCCCTGCGATTTGATTGGAAGTAAGCGCCAGGGCAGTAGGGCAGTACGGAGTGGGAGTAGAATATAGGTAGGAGGGCAAGTTAACACAGCATTTTTCACCACTGGACGCAAAACCGACCTCGAATTTACTCCAAGCCGGATTGCTGAGTGCTGAGTGCTGAGTGCTGATCGCTGATTGCTGATTGCTGATTGCTGATTGCTGATTGCCTCTCAGTCAGTGGCAAAATCCCTCCTATTGTCCCATAACTGAGCTGTGCAAATTCTCGGCTGGTAACTTGCTACCCTAATTGCAGTGCAGTGCCTCGGAACCCTGTTTATGTCTGCAGCCTTCGCTTTCCAGCAGTTGCCAACTGCTCAAGTGCGTGATAGGTTCGAATTTCAAACAAACCATGTACTCGAGTAAAGACTAGCAAATTTGGTTGCTTATACTCGAGTATTGAGCATAATTATCTTAACCTCTACCTCAACAGTTCAGTTCAAAATAAGAGGCAGAACTTGAGGTTTAGAAGTTCCCTAACCATAATTAAATTCACCGTCGTGTCAAACATGTCGTTACACAGAGGCAATTAATTCACTGGTGGGTACGCAGTACTACGAGTCTACGGCGTTTTTGATAAGAGACGTTGAGTGTTGCAGACGCCTCGCTTGGGGAATATCACGGCACCTGAAGTGAACCACGTATCTTTGAGCCGAAAATTGGTTTGTTCTTGTCCTCAAATATCTTGGACATTACCACTCTTCAAAACTTGACTATGTATTCCATCTGGCTCTCGATATAAGAGCCATTGGTGAAATTTGGCTACGACTTCCCTTTCCAATGGAAAGCTTCCTATTCGTCCTCACAGTATCACGATGGGGCAATATGCTCATGGCCTACGAACACAACATCATTTCGTAACCCCCTTACAACCCCCAAGTGAAACCCAGCTGTGGTACTTCTCGGGTCTTTAGCCACCCACGATTTCTTCTGTAGCATCAGTACCTGGGGCATCTTCTAGATGAGGTACTCAATTGCCTTTACTATCCAAGTACACTTGGCAAGATCAATTACAATGTTGTAAGACGTAAGAACATTAACTTTTTTCTTATTACTCTGTCACTTACTTATATTCTTCGTCTAGCTTCCACCTCTTTTAAAAAAAGACAAAGATCTACACAATTTCGCATTATCCTGTCTTTTTTGTCCCTTTGTTTGTAGTTGGGGAACTTGAAATCGCCTTAATATCGAGTGCCTCCAAATCTACTTCGAGAGAAGACATCATGTGTGTTCACATTAGCATATAGCTGGGACTCAAGTCTTTTCTGTCACCGCTTGGTTCTTGATGAGTGAAAGTTCTCTATTTCTTCTTCAACCCATCAACCAAGGTCATAATTTCCTCCTCAGAGACCACTTCCGCAAACTTTTGCTGCATGTCGAAAAGATTACTATCGTTCACCGACTCATGACGATCGCCACAGGCTTCTCGGACGACAAAAGGAGGGAACTTATTTTGCATCGGGCCGAGGGCTATCTCGGTACGGTCAGTAAGAGCATGAAAAATCCGGCAATTCAAAGATCTAGGGAGCGACAATGCGAAGCGAAATATTCCTCAAACGACTTAATCTCACTTGAACCCGACGACACTCGCTCTTGGTAAGATAAGACAGAGACTTACCAGTACCCCTAACACATCCACTGGTACTAAAACCCGCCAAAATCGTGCAATCACACCCCAGCCCCACCAGTAATGAAGTTCAACTCGTCCCTAAAAAAAACTACTAGCAAACCTCTTCTCCACCACCACTTCCCCCTCTCCCGGACTTGTCCCCTCCGCAAATTCTCCAGAGGATTCCCCTTATCATAACAACACAAAACATTCGGTAGTTTCTCCATATACCATTTCCCGCCTTCGCTTGGAGAATTGTAGACCACGGATGTGAAGATGACGGGGATGGATGAGGAACGTGTTGGGATATATGTTATTCACAAGTCACATGTTTACATAGTCACATGATACAAGCGTTCGAGTACTTAAGTCCTCGAACGCTTCATCCTTAGTTAGCTCTTCAATCGATTATTATACTTTATAAAGAGAGTATATTAGTTTACCCTGTTTTATACCAACACTGATCAGTGTGTGTACACAGATTAAACAGACGGCTAAACTATTAAAAGTATAGTTATCTCGAGATTATATATGTCACCTTTTTAAAGCTTTTAAAGAGTACGTCCTTACGCGGTACCCTAAGAAGGCATCCTACTACGTAACAGACGACTACTATAGTAATAACAAAATCGGAAACTACAAAGAGCTAGTTAAGATAGTACCCTAAGAAGGCATCCTACTATCTTGCTAACGAAGGGCCAGTCGAAATAGTACCCTAAGAAGGCATCCTACTATTTCTACTAACTTAGACAATTAGAACTCGATCTCTTAATTAAGTACTTTTAAGCTTAAGTAAAACGATAAAACACTCGCACTGTAAAAGTCCTAAAATCGACTTAGAATAGCGGACTAGTAAAGACCCTTAAAACACTACAGATATCAACAGACAAACACTACCCTACTACTTCTACTATAGAACTTAAAATCACACTATTCTTTTACACTTTTTCGTAGACTTTTTAAGGTGTAGGAACGGATTAATCGGCGTTGTTCTATAACGAGGATTTAGTAAAAATTTTCCCTGTCTTTTTATATTATAATACCACCTTACTAAGCGACTCGCCCTATAATACCTATAATAACACTTTAAAAGAATAACACACCATACTCCTATACAAGCCTAGAATTCACCTTAAATCACTCCTTTACACTAATAATTAAGACAATCTTTAATAATATTACCGGTTTTACTACGTTATAGTATCTAAAGACTATACTCTTTAACGACTAGACTTCTTAGACCCCTGCTCTACTATCACTACTATTAGTACGCCTTATTAAAACCTTCACTCGAAGAGCCTTCTATAAGAGCCTAGGTCTACCACTAGCTCTTATAAAGTAGAACAAGATCCTTAAAGTCTTCGCTCTTCTACTGTCTTGTCTTATCCTTATTCTTACTCTTCTACAGCGCGCTAAGCGAACGTAAAGGACATCTAACATGCCGCTAAAGAAAGCCACCGTCGCTGCCGTAAGGGAGGCCGACTCTAAGTCCGTCTTAGACAGTTAGGAAACACCTTAAATCAAGGGTATAAAACGACTAGCGCTAACAACGGCAGACACTGTAGAGTTAGTCTACGTCATACGTACAATAGAAGTATATAAGGAATATATATTAATAGACGAAATGCTCTAGTATAAGTTTAAAGAAGACTTTAAAGGATAGACTAAGGCTCGCTTCGACAACGTAAACCTATAGCGCGTAGTACACCTACGAGCATACCTCTATAAACGTAGAGTCTAGATACTAGAGGTAATTATTAGAAGACTATCGACGATATAAACCCTTATAGTCACTCTCGAGGACGAATAGGAATATAAATAGACAATTAATAAAGTAAAACAATATAAGTAAGACTATCTAAACCTTATGTCCGACAAGTTAAGAGGTATAGCAGAATAAGCAGAAAGATACCACTATAATATGACCCCACGCCTCGAGTAAACTCCGACCTATTAAGCCTAGCAACAACCTGTCTAACAACCTGTCTAATAACCTGTCTAACAACCTGTCTAATAACCTGTTTAACAAGCACTAATAACACTAGCAACAACCATCGGACGCTAGGTACAGTTTACTACTACTCATTTAACTTCAATTAGCTAAAACCTCGCCCTAGGACTACACTAACAACAAGGATTACAAACACCTACCCTAGGAACAAGGCTATAAGGAACATCGGAATACTAGTTAGAAGTCGACCTATAGCCTACACCGGCCGGCTATAGAACCCCCTACTAGAATTCTAGTACAACAGGCCTATTCGGACTAAGGACAACTAACACTATAAGCCAAGAGTTACATCCTACCGCCGTAGTAAAACCCCTATAACCGGAGGACACAACCCTATTCCTAGAGGACCTAAAGGCTATAATCTCACCTAGACAGTCCTATTTCTTCGGATAAGAACTCTCTAACGTCGGTAAAATCTATAGGGATAGTATAAAGTTTGGTAGTATAGGGGATAACTTCCTCGAACGCCTAGCCGTGTTTATAGACGTCTATACTAGTTATAACCTACTATAGAATAGCTACTCTCTTATACTACCTATAATACTAAAAGGACTCGCCTTATCGTTTTATAACACCTTAATTAGGGCTACAAACAAGAGGTTCGATATAGCCTGTACAATGATTTTATAGCGCTTCGAGAATAGGTCCTACTAACTCTACAGCCTCGCTACGTAGAATAGAACAACACTACTATACGTTATATTATAAAACCCCGGAAAGAGCCTGTCTAAATACTTCTCTATCCTCCTAAGCGAATTACAAACAATTTATCCTCGACTTAAGTAAAGCTTATAAAACGACGCTTTCTATATTAACTACCTTGTAATTAGATGTCGCTCAGTACCCGCCTACTGCCTAGTATACGTAAGCCTACCACCACGCCTAATAGATTTTATCGAACAACTATAAGGTATAATACTCGTATAGGAAGCTACGAGCAACTAGACAAGTTCTATATATATATAAGAATAAGTAGATTAAGGAGAAACCGCCGCTTAGTTTACGAACCGACAATTCTACTAAAGTAACCGCGGCGGAGGCTCGTTACGTAGTTTACCCCGAGGCTTATCTAGGGGTCGCTTCTAATCCTACAACAACACTAGAACAAGCTAGAATGCTGTTACGCGTAGGAACAGTAAATGTGATAATATGTGTATGATAATAAGTGTAACGAGTGAAGGTGGCCAGAATGGCCACATATGTACAGTACAAGTGTGTTACGTCAGCCTGCTGACGTAATCCATGAGCATCACATGCTGGCGTAATCCATATGAGGCTCTGTGAGCCTCACAAATGCCTTAAACTATAGGAACGTAAGGGACAGGAAATACTACGTTTGTAAACGGTCTAGATATATCTTATATAATTATATACTAGAAGAATAAGTAGCGGCTAGAAAAGCCTTTAACAATAGACACCTAAACCGAAACTCGGACTCTTACTATAATACTTTTCTAGCCGAATTCGAGCTAGAACAAGAGACCCTTATAGTATTAGAAGACCTCGACAATATCCTCGATTAAGAGGATAACTATAAAGAAGACTAAGGTACGTAGCTCGAGGCCTACTATTAGGAAGATACAATAGACTATATTCGCAAAGGTAAAGTATTTATAACGAGCGTCGGAAGTATCGATAATATCAATATATAGAAAATAATAGACTATTTCTATAATAAAGCCTTTTTATATATAACCACCGCCGGAATTCTATTCTCCCCGAAATCTAGGGACATTAAAACATTATTACTCTAGTACCTAGAATTATACTTTTTCGGCCTTCTAATCAATATTGGAGCCGTAGGAGTATCGTTAGTAGGACACGCCTAATTTTTGGTATATTGTTTAATCTATCCTACTACCGAAATAGATAAATCTATAGCCGGAACTACTAAGGTTAGATATAGGATAGGCTCTACCGAGAACGTCGGGTCTATTATCGTAGACTCGCCTATAGGCTACGTCACTTTCTAAGTAATACCTAAAAGAATTAATATACTATTTATTATATATATCGACGACCTAGACAAGCTAAAAGCGTTATATAACAATCTAATAGACACTATTATAGTTAACAATAAAACGATTCCTATAAGACGCCTAAACAGACACCCTTTCCTATAATAGGGCACTATAAAAAACCTAGGCTATTCCTTAAGCGACAACCACTATAAACACCTACTTTCTAAAGTAGACCTTCGCCGTCTATATTAAAGATTTAGCCATCCCTCTATCGACCGCCTATATAACATCCTTAAAAGAGCCGGCCACGAGAAAGTCTCTTATAAAGCGATCGAAGCTCTAACAGAGTACTATAACGAGTACTAATTCTACGAGAAGGCACTAGGTAGATTTAAGTTCTCGATATAAGATAACGCCGAATTTAACTTTAACGTTTACTTCGACATTTACTATATTAACAGAAGCTACGTCGGCCACCTTATTAATAAAGCTACACGCTACTAAAGTAGCGACTTCTTACTAGACCTTAAGGCTAAAACAGTTTAAGAATTAATCTTTAGAGAGTAGATATCTACGTACCTCGGACTACTAGATATAATAATAATAGATCAAGGTTTATAAATAGTAAGTAGAGAATTCCGACTACTAGTAAAGACAATAGATATCGACGTCAAACTTATACCTATAGGATACTATAATATAGTACGCCGCGCCTTTAAAATAATTACCTAGGAAGCGCCTTTAATTAAACAACGAACTCGGCTAAAGATAGCCTTTAAATCTGTTAACGATACTATAGGACTAGACGGCCTTATACTAACTTTACTAGTATATAGCGCCTATACTCGGATGTCTTATAACAACGCACCTACTACAGACATAGTGTTTCGCGCTATCGCCTAGCGAAAAGTAATAAAGGAAGTTCGACGTCTTTATATAAAACGATAAGTATAAACTACCTTAAACATAAGGAATAGTCTAATTACGTCGTACCTAAAGGACCTCCCGCTTAACTACTTAGTACGAGTTTTCTATAAAAAGGACAGTTAGTAAGGACTATATAAACTTGTTAAGCTAGAAGGAGAAATCGCAACAGTCTACATCCCCGGCCCCTTAGTAGGGGATACAATCTTTAGATCTATATACGTAAAACTATACTACTAGGAAGAAAACGACCTAAACACTCTAGACAACCCTTTAAGTAACCCTAAGGAAACTACGGGAGAAGATAAACTAACTCCCTCCGACCTACTCAACCTACCAATCTCGGCCACTACTACTCGTATATTAAGATCCTAGAGGACCTAAGAACTATGATAGACAACCTTACTACCTATTAAACGAGGCCGCGGAAGACCTAGGAAGGAACGATTAACGTTCCTTATATTCGGATTAATAACCCTATCGCTAGAAGACCTAGAAGAAATACGCGGATTTAAGGAACTAAACTTATTTAACCTAATCGACGAATTAGAAGTCCTACTAGACGTAAGGATCTTTAACTCTAAATTCCTTAGAATAGTAAAAGACAAAGGCACGCCAAAAGAAAGAAAGAAGTCTCGACTAGTTATTTAAGCCTAGGGAGATAAAGAAAAGAGCCTTGTGATAACTAAATCGCTAACTATTTAGAGAGTTAGCTAAAAGATTATAATAAACTTAGCTATAACTTTAGGTTTTAACCTACACTTATAAGACGTTATATAGGTATATCTTTAAACTGGCGAACCTCTAGCTAGACGATTCTTTACTCGACTACCCCGAAACCCCCCTATACTATAATAGGACAACAAGATACTTAAAACAATATAGCTATAGTACGGGATACCCGAAGTAGGAGTATACTAGTACGCTCGATACTCTAAGTTCTATCTTAATAACTTATCTATAGAACTATTAACCTTTAACTAGTACCTATTTGTTATAAACGAATTAGAAACAATAGGAGTATTCGGCGTAATCGGACTATAAACTAACGACTTACTAATACTAGCGAACAACAAATTCGTAGTAAGAGAAGAAGCTAAGTTTAATTTCGTAAAGCTAGAACTAAAGTCGAAGCCTTAAGAGAATCTCACTATTAACAAGCTACTCGAGTTTAATAGTAGTACTACTACACTATACTAGAATGGCTCTATAGTCCTTACCTAGAAGTAGAAGACAAAGGACAGATTAAAGTTGGCCAAGGGACCGGCCGAATACAAGGCAATTCGGGCGCTAGGAGCCTATGTCTCGGGAATCGCCTAGCCGGAAGTTGCCTACGCTCTCTCCTTCGCCGCCTAGGTGAGCGCCCCTAAGAAATAAGATATCGATACACTTAACAAGTATATCAAATAGTAGATTAAGAACAAGGATCGAGGAATAAAATTAGTACTACTAGAACTCTTATCGCTTAAACTTGTCTACTTTATAGATAGCTTATTTACAAACAACACGGATTTTACGTCCTAGCTCGGATCGGTCTTTATACTAATAGACCGTTACAATAAGGCTAATATTTTATACTAGAGCTCGACAAAGTATAAGAGAGTTACCCGGAGCGTTCTTGCCTTAGAACTATACGTAGTCAGCTAAGGCTACGATATAGCAATATATATAAAGACTACCTTAATACGTATTCTCGGTTAACACGTACCGCTTAAGATTTATATAGATTCTAAGTCTATTTACAAATACCTTATCAAACTTAGAACAACAAAGGAAAAGAGACTAATAATCGACGTAATATACTTAAGAGACGCCTTCGAGTATAAGGATATCGACCACTTAACGTAGATCGAGGGTAAGACTAATCCTACTAATACTATGACTAAGGTAAACGTAAACAACGCCTTAAAGGCTCTAATCGACACAAACATAATCGTAGTAACAGCTAACGCCTAGGTTACAAGAGAATAAGGAAGGAATAGAGTTTTATATATGTTTTAGAGTTATACGTTTTACTTATTTTTTTAGGTTCTTATTTTATTCTACTCTACTACGTTTTAAAACCTCTTTAAAAGTACTACGAGTATTAGGATATATGTTATTCACAAGTCACATATTTACATAGTCACATAATACAAGCGTTTGAGTACTTAAGTCCTCGAACGCTTCATCCTTAGTTAGCTCTTCAATCGATTATTATACTTCACAAAGAGAGTATATTGGTTCACCCTGTTTTACACCAACAGAACGTGCTTTGGCGAGAAGACGAACCCTGGAGAGACGTGCTAATTCAAAACGTATAGGGGCGTACAGAGGCGAGGATGGCTCTAAGTAGGCTACTACAGGGTCGATAAGGATAAGAGCTGGATTGGTGCCGAATTTCAGGGAGGTTTTGCCGTAGCATTTTGAGTAGCTGTCTATTGACAGGTTAGCGAGCCTCTTTCCTCATCTCTTCCAAATTTCTCCGCGAGGAATTAGGCTGCATACCCTGCAGCTCTTGGGATTCAGACTTGTTTGAATCGGCGCCTTGAGGCACTTAGTGCGGCTGTTTTTTGGGGGGGATGTAAGCGAATGTGAAGATTAGGATAATTATTTCTTTAGAGTAGGAGTTTTCAACAATAGAACAGGGAGATCAACTTCAAAGAGTTATGGATAATTAGGATAGTATTGGAGAGTATATTGTACCCCACTTTCCGATGAGTATCGTGGTTATACAATTCCCATCGGTAACTTGCTGCCGTGACTGGGATGTGGACGTACAACTCTTCCAAAAGCTTCTTGGCTCCCGGTGGATAAGAAGAGTGGTAAAAAACGTTGTTTTAATTAATGGGGCTCATTAAGAGGATGAAACGAGTAGTATATGATAATTAGAGCTATTGTCTATCTTGTCCTAAGTTCAGAACAATAATGTCTTGCATCAAACTTATTGAACTTAGGTATATGAAAGGTGGTAGAAGCCTTGAATATATTGAAGTGGGATCTAGCTAGATTATATATTCTATAGAACAAAGAGAGTTTGGTGTAGAAGATAATAGATCACATGTGATCTTCAACAAAACTACCTGTCCCTAATGCTTTTCTTTTACACCGAGGACTTGGGAAGTTCTAATTATTGTCAAAAGTTTTGTATAATTAAAATGTTTAAAAGATAGGCGGTTAATTTCTAAAAGCATTCAAGTCCTGCTCCAAGGTAAGTTTTTGATTTTCGCAGCGAATTGAACGTTGGGTTGAGTTGAGTTGAGTAGTGGCATCTACTCGTTCTTAACTTAAGTACTCTTGAGTAGCCAAGTATGTTGAAGATTACGTAATACGTAATCTGTCTTCCACACCAAAGCATAAGACTCTCTTTATCTTATAAAGTATATAATCTAGCTAGAGTCTACTCCAATACATTCAAGGCTTTTACCACCTTTCATATACCTAAGTTCAATAAAGTAGTTCTCTAATACGCTGGATTTTCGGCCTCACACGTCGCTTCTTTGTTGCAAAAGTTCTTTCAAAGAAGACCAAACCCTGGCTTGCACTGGAGAAAATTCTTCGCTGCTCAAAATGGTATAGGATAATAATGACAGGTTGTATTAGCCTTAATCATTAACCATATACACAAAAACTCATGATACGACATTCTAAATAAGATGCACTCTGTACATAATTCTACACGTCTCTCAACAACAAAAGCTCCATCGGGTCTTGAATCCGCGGCATGGTCTTGATCATATGACAAGTTTCAGGATACAGCCTCTCCAAGTCCTCCAACCAGAACTGATGTGCTACAGATTCCATAGCAGATTCCCGAATAAAGACGTAGGCTTTTTCAAGGGCGATCTGGGTTGTATGCTGTGGCCGTAAACGACGACGAAGTAGATTCTTGTTGGGTATGTTTGGGGCAAATCTTCTTGGCCCGCCCAATTTTCGTCGTGGGATGGTCCACCCTGTAAATCCAGACATAAGTTTTTCCTCGCAGACTTGGAATGCTTTTTTAACCCTGGAAAGGTCGAGTAAGATTTGGACATATTTATTCATGTTTTCGCTGTCGAGAACAAACCCCTCTTTCAAAAGCCCATCAACAGTAGCAATGATTTCGTTAGAACTACTACTCTCCCACGCCAGTGCCTTCAGATACATCGATACATTTTTTGATAAGTCAAGCTGATGCTGATATAGGACTTGGTGCTCCTCGGTAGTGGATGATCCATCAGGGGATACAACTGTAACCCTCTTCTTGAACGCTCTCGCATTGGCAAGAACCATATCCCAACATTCAAGAACACCTTCACGATCACGATCGCGAAATTTTGACTCCATCAAAGCTGTTATAATCACGTTTGGAGGGTTGTCTTGCCGGCGGTCTTCTGGTATAGCACTCAAGTACCGTTGGTAGACATCTTCGACTGATTGGACTTCAGAATGCCTTGCAAGATTCATCATAACAAAACCATGAATGGAAGCTTTGTATGCTATATCCAGAG
The DNA here is from genome assembly GCA_900536425.1 of Hymenoscyphus linearis. Taxonomy (NCBI): domain Eukaryota; kingdom Fungi; phylum Ascomycota; class Leotiomycetes; order Helotiales; family Helotiaceae; genus Hymenoscyphus; species Hymenoscyphus linearis. The sequence continues at coordinate 190,178 of UNPR01000055.1, forward strand.
GTAAGGAGGATATGCCCTTCCTGGACGGGGTGCGGGCCATGTCTGCTGGATCGAAAGTGATGCTTAAAAACATTTCCATCGAACGCTTGAATTTCTCCTCTGCTGTGCCCCGTGCCAATAGCCAGTCGTCTCGACTTGCTGCGGCTCTAAGCAGTAAAGCATTCACACTTGCCGCTTTGCCCTGCTCTCCCAGCCTTCGGAGAACATACCCATATATTCGGAATATTCTCGGAATGTTGTTAGTTGCAAGGTAGCCTCCCATCACAACAGCGTAGTGATAAACAGTGGCTTTGATCCCTGCTTTGGGCAGGACATCGCGAATGATCGCATAGGCTTTATCAGGTTGCTTGTTCATAGCCAGAGATTGCATCAATGCAGCATAGGTAAAACCATCTTGTGGGATCTGCAACTTTACCATCCGCTGGAGAATGCGGTTGGTGTTTAATAGATCACGTTGCTGTGCATATCCAACAATGAGGTAGTTCCACATCCTAGTTCGGGTGCCTGTAAGATCCATGTTTACGGCATCTTTGCATATCTCTTCAGCGGCTGCTATTTTGTCCTCTCGTATATATGTCAAGACTAGCGAATCCACCATGGCAGCGCTTTTCTTTAATTTCAGATCGTCTGCAGCACGCCACAGCGACATTACTGATTCAACATCACCCCGTACTGTTGCCATGCCCATAAGTGTACCGATCGTATAACCATCGGGCTTCAGGTCCATGTCGAGAAGCTGCTGGTAACATGCCATAGCTCCGTCAACATCGTGGAGTCGCGCGTATGTAGCAATGAGAATGTTCCAACATAGAATATTCGGCTGCAACCCATAGTCCTCCGAAATTGAATCGAATATCTTGATCACTTCCGCTATTTCGCCCCTCTTGGAGTGAACTTGAAGAAGTGGCGCTAGGAAGCCAGGATCTGTGAGAGGCTGAGTTCCACGGTATCTTTTCGTCTCAATGTCCATAAATTGCTGGAAGAGATCATGAACCCTTTTGACATCTCCAATTGCAGCATACTTTGTCATGCAAAGTTTGTATGCATCCGGGAAAGGACCGCCATGGTAGGTGTAGAAATCCTCCATAACCTGTTTAATCCCATGGGCACCTTGATCCATAACACAAAAGGTCTTGAGCAGGGCAATAAGAGTAGATCCGGTAAAGAAAAATCCGTTGCCTTCTCGTAGCATCCTATAGCACTTAACAACCAACGCAGTATGACGTAAGAAAAGGAGCCTTCGGAAGACTTGCTCGCATCGGTATGATGTAAGCACGCCCCATTTATGGACATGTTCGAAAATGGTGGGAAATGTCCGTAGATTGACATCGTCGAAATCCTCTTCCTCATCAAATGCTCTTCGCGCAAGGTCTGTGGCAAAGTCCAGCAACGCTGGTTGGGGTTGGTTTGTAGCCAGGTTCAATTGGTCATATCTCTCATTGAGATAGTTGATGCAACGATAAGCTAGGTAATCGATGGTAGTATGTCTATCGAGAGCCGCGTACAAATTGTAAGTGGCGTCTGGGTGTAGCAATTCCCACTGTTTTAACTCCCACCATACTGTACAGGCACGAGTCCAGTAGTGCTTTTTTACGAAATAGGAGAAAATCCGGTCAGAGCCAACAGGGATACAGAGACTTTTCGTGGCGCGTTTATTCATTTCGAGCGCTTCCTGTATTTTTCGGAGCCGTAAAAATGATCGTATAGCGTTCTGAAATGCCGTGGCATCTCTTTCCCCCACTGCCAAGGCACCAAACAACTCCAGTGACCTTTCTGCGTCAATGTCACGCTTTGAGGTTGAATAGTAAACGATCAGCATTTTCCGCAGTAGTTTCTGCTCATCAGTATCCATTTGGTTATACTGTTGCCACGCCTTGTCGTAATCGTCGGATTTAAACAAACCCATTCTGTCGCGAAGATTTTTCATAGTGGGCTCAATGATCTGAGTAGCATGACTATTGCTGTCATCAGGCTTCGATAGTGAATTTCCGGATGCTGGTGTCCCAGTAGGTGGTGTATCTACGGCAGAAGATGCATACAATCGTTGTCCCAGGTTAGGGAGCCTGGATCTCCCAATCCGCCTTCCTCTTTTCAGTCCCCAACTCGAGTGGTTTCGAAGATGATTCAGGGTTCCAGCTGGATACAGAAAGTCTAGCCAAAGACCCCCATTTAAACCGGAATCCTTCTGTTCCACGCTCGCGCTCATCTCTACTTGTCGTGCATCTGCGTCCGGCAAAATTGTCGACCACGAAGGGGAAAGCTCCAGATCACAGGCTGCATGGTTCCAGAAAGCGGGCCGCAAATCGCGACGGCTTTCAACAACCCTTCTGGATGGTAGCAGAATTCGTCGTATGCTGCTCGTTTCGAGACATCCGACTGTACGCTCCAGCATACCCCAATAGTTGCTCCAGTGTAGTTTCGTGCTGTGCAAATTATGCTTTATTCATGAGACCGGGAGGATCGTCAAATTAGAAAAGGGTTGCTTGTGCTGTTGGAGACATTAGCTGATTTCGGTGGGGGATTTTGGGAAAGCTCAACCGAGATGGAATCATGGAAATACCTATTTGTCGGGGGTAAACACTACAGAAAAGAGACAGCCATTTACGAAAGCCCGACAAAATGTGTAGAAGCTTTAAGGGAGCCGTGTCAATAAGACGAGTGAAATATGGATGGGGTGTTTGGGGCTGGAGGCGAAAAATAACAAACTCATGAAGTCTACGATTATGATGGCTGCAGCATGGATTTTTTTGGTCGGACCCGGTCATCTCCGGCTCCGACTCCGGGCTCACCCAGTTATCAGCCTCGGCTTTTGAGTCGGTATGGAATCACAATTGGTCCCGATGTCCCGATGTCCCGATGTCCCAATGGAACCCCACTAAACCATTAATTGAGGTGCACTCTCCAGCTCCGTCTGCCACTTCTCCCCTCCAGCTTGATCGCCATGGACATCACCAACTTTGTTGTCTCGGGGCGCGACAATGCGAAGCTCTACGGAGACTATGCCTCCTATCGAAAACAGCTGTCAAATCGAATCCACAATCTTCGTAAAACACTTGGGCTCGCAACCAAACCCCGCGCCAAATACACCAGTAAAGCTCCGGTGACCATAGAAGACATTGCAAACAACCAAGAGTATGTTTGATCAACCGTCTAAGCTTCCTGTATAGGGATTGCTAATTATTCTTCTGCAGATATGTCCACCTCATTCTTCTTACTGCCGAGCGAGCGTGGGCGAATGCGATGTCGATGCGTGAAATACACTCCACGGAAACCAAGGGCATCACTGGCTCTACCCGATCGCATATCATTTCTCGTCTGCACAAAGCATCCACCCATGCAAAAATACTTTTTGTGATTCTCCAGGACCAAAAAATAACCAAGGCGACAGACCGAGATGTGCTTGAAGCAAGGGCGTATGTTGCTTCGCTCATTGGGGCCACAGAATTTGAAAAGCAAGGCTGGGAGGCATGTGTACGGAGTTATTCGGAGGCCAGAATCATTTATTCTGCATTGTTGACAGCCACCAAGTCCGACATCTTCAAGGACCTCCTCTCAGATCCGATTGATGTCAGCATACGATATGGAGCATACCAAATGAGAATGCCACGGACGGTTGCAGTTCCATCTATAGCTCGGAAATTCTTTCCAACCGACAATGCCAAACTAATATCTCAGGTAGAGAAATTGGATCCAAACGTATTGAAAGATCATACTACCAAATCTAAAGCCGAAGATACAGAGAGTGAAACGGTTCCCAAGACAATTACCTGGAGATCTAGAACTGTTAACCTCGAAGATGCCGCTATTTCCACTGCTTTGGTATCAGTGAAGACTGCGGTAGAGAAGTTGTCTGAAACCTTAGCATCTGCAAGTGCTGCGCAAGCCAAGGACAAGGCCGCTGCTTATGACGATGTTCTTATTTTCAGCCAAGATTCTGTTGATGCTACTAAACATGCAATAGATGAGTTGGTGGGAGAAGGAGTAGGACAAGGTGACAAGCGTATGCAAAGTCTGCAAATTACAAGAACAGCGGTCAGCTATGACATGGTAAGTTGGCGGATAGGAAGAAACCGGGTACTGGTTGGCGGACGAGATGGCGCAGATAATTCTCCGGGGGTTCATAAGTCTGGAAAGGAAGAAGGGACCGGCAAGCATCTTGCACGTCACCGAGAGAGAGCTGTGCTCTATGATGGTATTCTTCGGAGTTTAGATTCAATAAAGGAATTGCCAGGTGTTGCCGCGGACGAAGGATTCATAGAGGAGATCGAAGCAAAAGCAAATTACTTTTCTGCACTAAAGTAAGGCTACCACAGTCTATCCCTCTCAAAGTTTCATGCTAATTTTGTTCCAGGTGCCTGAATATTGCTCGTTCTCATGTCTTGCTTTCCAACCTCCGCAATGCTCTTGCTCTAGTTACACGGGCTTCAGAAAAGGCCAGCTTGGCACAAGAGCACATCTCTTCTTCTATGGATACATCGTCCAACTTACCGCCAAACATCTTTGTATCTCCGTCGGAAGCCCAGTATCTTGATAATCTTTTGAAGGGCGAAGTCCAGCGTTATCGGGGACTCGTCGAACTTTCCAACCTCACGGGAATAGGCGACAAAACCAAGGACAACTCATACGTCCAGCCACTTGTTGAACGCCTCCATGAGTATCCTTCCAACGGGATCGACCTTTCCAACTTGGTCACCTATCCTCCCAAACTTGAACCTGTACCTGTCAAACCACTGTTCTTTGATGCGGCCTGGAATTATATAGATTACCCTGGTAGAGAAACTGAGAAAGCTCCAGTGAGTGGAACTCAGGCGGCTGACTCAGTTGGTGTTGGTGCAGAGCAAACAACCCAGCAAAAGAAGGGTTGGTTTGGGTTTGGTAGATAGGAGTTGAGCTACAATACCAAGAGAGAAGCAAGTCCCCAAACATATGCCTTTGGAGTGTGGATGAATTTACTCTTTCGTGAGTCCTTTGTAGCTTTGACGAAATTGCTTGGAACACCGTCTCCAATGGAAAGCCACACAATAAGTAACACAGCACACGATTGAGAGAACTTATTATATAAGCTCCCGTACAGGGACCTATGAGCACGAATTTGCTGGCATTCAACGTCAGACATTTGTGCCTTGGCCCTCAGTTGTACCTTCCATGATGCAACTTGTGGTGCCCATTCACGTGGCTGGAGGTAGTGGCTTGCAGACAATCCAAATTGCCAGTACATCTCCCGTAAAATGGGGTCTCAAGTCCAAGTAAGATCTTACAACATGAATCAATTAATCACAAGATGCATGATTGGGGTCTTGGTCTTTTTTCTTGCCCTCTTGTACTGTTCCTTGGATAGTGAGCCTTACAGCTGTATTGAGAAATTCAGCTCTTCGTGTTAGGTCTCGGAAAGCTCATACAGAATCAGTGCTCTCAAGTTCCATAGTATATAACTGTGTATATTCTTATATATACAATTTCTGCTTTGCTACCGACATCGGATTCTTCTAAGCCTTCTGAAATGGCCTTCGCGCTTACTAACTCGCTCAGATACTTCTTTCCTACGCCTAAAAGAATAGCAGATTCTCGTCGTTCCATCCCATTCCATTCAAAATCCCCTTGACAGATTTCTCCAAGGCCTCCGGTCCACATATCAGAACCATTTCTTCGCCACCAGCATAAGACCCAATCTCCTTCTCCAACAACTCTCTCCCCATTCTCCCTTTAGCTCCCGTCCACGTCTCATCCGGCTGCGTCAAAGTATAGATTAACCTACATCTCTCCTCTCTCCCCTTAACCAACCCATCAATCTCCTCACGACACAGTATATCAGCCTCAAGTCTATTCCCATCCAAAACAAGACACTTCGTCTCATCACTCTCATTTTGCAACACCGCTCGTAAAACCTGAAAAATCGGTGTAATGCCCGACCCAGCACAGATCATGATGAATCTCTTCACAAATCGGGGTTTGGAGGAAATGGTACAGTTTCCATAGCCTAGGTATTCGAACTTGCCAATCGGACCTTTGAAATCTACAAAGTGGCCGATGGGGATAGCGTCGAGGGATTTGGTCATCTTCCCTCCTGTTCGTTCGGGGGCGTCAAAGTAGATCTTGACGAGGACTTCGAGGGTTCCTTTGTTGGTTCCTTCTGAGATGGGGGTGTAGGGACGGATTATGGATTCTCGGGTGACGGGGTCGCGAAGTCGCATCATGAGGTGTTGACCAATTGGGAGACCGATTGTTTGGTCGGCGTGTTCGAGAGTGAAAGTGAAGATTCGCGTGTCAGAAGAGACGTCTTTTTTGGATTTGAGGACGGCTTTCGTCCAGGCTTTGTTTCGGAGGAATGTAGGACCCGGTGTGGTGGATTCTGTGGTTAGGTCCTCTCCATCTGCGAGGGCAGCGCGGGAGGCTTCGTCTAAGGAGCCGATGTGGTAGGTGGGCATCATCGCTTTTGCTGTTTCCGAATCTGGGGAAAGGGGTTAGCGAGATTTTTGACTCTATTGAGTGAGAAGCTTACGAATCGCCATAAATTCATCGGTGGCGTCTTGTCCTGCAGCACCGATGATACTTGTTGCTCCTCCTGGGTGACCTTCTAAAAATGCAGTACCATCGTAGACTTCCCCATTGACAACAAACCAAGGGTTCTTCTCATCATCATGTTGTCGTAGCTGGGCCATTGAAACCATATTGTCAAGGCCTTCTTTGGTCATCTTGACATCTTCAACTTTTTGCTGGACGACCTCTTCTTCGTCTTTCCCTCCCATTTTTTCGCCCCAGTATCCATTTGACAAGTCCCCACCTCTTGCTTTTACCTTCTCCATCCAACCCCCAGGAATTAGTGCTGGCTGCGTTGGATGATCAAATTTCAGAGAATCTTCTTTCTTGGAAATCGTGATTCGGTACCAGGGATTATTCATCATACCTGCAAAAGATTAGCCGAGCTCCCTCTCTTAAGCTAAGGGGCAACAAGTCATGATTCCAGATGTTGAAAGTTGAGTATTTCATCGTCGAAGAAGCGGAGGGAAAGGGGTTGGTTACCAAGCACACTCCAGTACATATCCCTCGGCTGGACATTCATACTCTCATCCATCGCTCTCACCATAATATCGTCGGCCATAGCCATGTCCTCGATTCTCAAATCGATATCCCAAAAACACCACGCAAAGCATGTTTCCCGCCATCCCATATCAAGTTTCCCACCGTATAGTTGCTCATTCTCATCTAAGTTTTCTCGGTAATCGTCTTCGTGATATCGAATATTAGCCAACGCCCATGATTTTCCCTTATCTAATGTTACTTCGACTCGAGTGACCCTTCTCCCACCGCCACCATAAGCATAACCTCTAACTTTATAAATCTCTGGTCCATTGACCAGACTAACTCGTTCATCGTGTGCTGGATAAGCAGTTGCGCTGTTGGTACTCAAATCGTAAATGGCATATCGCTCGTCCGTCCACCACTTCGGTTCATTCGCGCTCTGCTCAGGACTGATCATCGTGGGAAGTACTCGATTATCATAAATGTGATACCAGTTATCACTTGGCGCCGCCGTGACAACAAGCTTCTTCAGCCACTTCACACTTCGACCACCGATTTGACCTGGAACCACAACCCTCAAAGGCTTCCCGTGATCCGGCCGTAGCATTTCTCCGTTCATTTTATGAGCGAGCATAATTCCTCGATTTGGATCCATTACCCAATTCAGTTTCACACATGTACCGTAGTAGCCATTGGGTAGTTTATCGGCTCCTTCCATGCAGACATATTTTGCTCCTCTCGTCGGGCAAGCTCTTTTAATGAGCTCGCTAATGGGAACCCCAGTCCAGAGGGCAGTCGAAACTCCAGCAGCACCCCAGGAAAACCCCTTGGATTTTCGAACTTGGTTTTGCTCCTTCCGTCGATTTCCAGCACAAACAAGAGTGATTGGGACAGTGATCTGCTCATATTCTGCGATGAGCTGCTTCAGTGTCATAGTGATTGGCTTCTCCACCAATCCCTCTATCGAGAACTCCCAGTTCGGTATTGAGTCATCGTCGACTTCCGGGACTGCGCCATGGTTCCGAACATAAAAGAGCTCAGGTGATGTGAGAAATCCTTCATCATATAGAGCGCTCAAGGGAGCTTCGACGTTAAAAGGATGTATTCCGGTAAGTCTTATCAGACGTGGGTCCCTTGGGACGTGGTTATCTGGAGTTTTGAGGTCTTCTTTGAGGATTTCGGTGGGTATGGTAGTTGGTGGTGGAAGAGGATACCGGGAGTGCAATGGGATATGGCTTGCTCTTCTTGATGAGGGTTCTGAGTGATCGGAATTTTCACTGCCACCGTCGACTGACTTTGGAGGGGAAGGAGGTAGGCTGGCTGATAGTAGTGAAGATGTAACACTTTTTCTATGGCCTTCAATAATTTGGGGTAGCTCAGATATCGTATCTGCAGACATGGTTGCGGGTATCTTTCAATATGTTTCAAGAGGGCTTGAAGGCTCAAATGAATGAGAATTATTGATTTCGAGAGGAGCTGAAGGTGCGCAGATAGCTAGGGATTCGATGAGAGTGATACATAAGTATCAAAGCAGCCTTTAATGGTAGGACAGTACGAGTAGAACAGAGCACTCAGTCAATGGAGAGAAAGGGTTTGTTGAAGAAAGAATAATGATGAGTTATCTTCAAACAAGGGAGAGGGAGAGGAAGAGGAAGAGGAAGAGGAAGAGGGGAAAGAAAAGAAAGGAAAAGAAAAGATAATACCACGACGTGTATCAGAAGGGGAAGAGTGCACATGTTGTGTGCCGGCCAATCAACCAGATAAGACGGGATCAAGTACCTACGGCTTCCTAACCAGCTGGCAGCTACCAGGAGTCCTTGAGCAAAGACTTGCGCGGACATTGGGAGGGCAGTTGGAGTGTCTAGGAGTGTCTAGGAGTGTCTAGGAGTGTCTAGGAGTGTCTAGGAGTGTCCTCAGTACTGATAACCATGGTGATCCCAGGAGAAAGCGAAAAGGTTCCAGCAGGATAACGCCATAGCCATGTTGCATAGCCATGTTGCATAGACAGATCAGCCACTTACACTTCCGCGGATCTTGGATCTTTAGATGAGCACAGTACTGTACTGAACATCTCCGCTGCTGGGAGCGACGGGATGCAAGCTTCTGGGTTGACGTCTTTAACTACTATCCCGTACGAGTACTACCGGTAGTTCAACCTAATTCAGCCACCGAAGACGAAGACGGCCAATGCGAGTCTGGCGACGGCGTGCACTTGCTGCCTGCTGCCTGCTACCTGCTACCTGCTGCCTGTACGGAGGACGCGGTCATAAGTTATTGCACTACAGCGCCTAAGCCTGTAGAAAATGCTCCGTACTCTGGGGGAAGCTGGAGAACCGAGAAGCTCAAACTGCTGCGTAGACAATTGCTCCGTAGCTACTTGAGTAGGTAGGTAGGTACTGGACTCCGTACTGCTGCTACTGATAAGGAACTGGCTCCCGCGTGGGATTGTGGGCCGCTTACTGGCCAATGCAGTCGACCCCCTTTCTTTGGTCTGGGCACTTTGGTGGCATGAATTCTTATCGCGATGTCTCTCAGCCTATCAATCTCTCGCTTGTAACATCTTACAGTCATCTTACAGTAACTTTCTCTGGCATTTTATAAACCTTGATGACTTATCGAGTTGATGTAGAGACGCTTCCATGGAGATACAAATACCTCCCCCTCTGCCGCAATCTGCCCAAGATGATGTAATCCCTCTTGTTAGTTTTTGACAATTTCTTTTGCAACATTGATTTCTCATCAATGCGCTCCTGCACACCTTTTCAAACTATATCATCAGACCAGAAACATATTTTGTCATTCACGATTCATCGAAACTGCTGTAGATAAGCTTTCGAAATGGCCACATCCAGTCCGTCCTGTAGGTATGTATGAATATATTTTTACGCCGTGAGGCTGCCTGTAGGTATGTAGAGGTTGTGGGTGGTATCATAGAAGAAGTATAAAGGTGAGTGATGCAAATGTTATTGCTTTAAGGAAATCATCTAGACTTACTGCAGTCCCTCGCACTCTTCTCTGTATTCTTATTGATTGAAGTGATAACATGACGTCAAGGAAGTTAGAGCCAAAGAGAATTTAAGAAGGGACAGAGAAGAAGTCATGCTGGCAACTGGTCCCTGCGCATACTTGGTAAATATTTGAAAGTTATACCATGGCATTAGTTTAGCAAATAGTGGTATATTTATGAATTACTAGAAACTAGAACTTGGAAGGGATATAATTCTTCGTTGAAAGAAGATACTGACTTCCTCTGAGAGAGTCCATGATTTCTATAGATAAATTCTCAAAGAAATTGGGTTGTAAGAGGGTCACATCGCTAGGACTTGTTTGATAGATGGCCTCATAGGCAAAAATGTCTCCGGAGCAGGCTGTCCTTGGGCATATGACAAATATGAATATTCCTATCAGGAAGAGAATGAGGAACAATGTAATTTTCTGCACAAGGCTCCCAGGTCTGTAGTTGGAGAGAGGCGGCCTACCCTGCGGTCCTGCAGTAAGCAGGAATACGGCTAAATCATACTGCTAAATCATACTGCACAAACAGTAACAAGCAATATCTTTTGTCAGACTAAAATGGTGAAAAGGAATCTGAGAAAGGTCGTATAAATAGTAGTCGTTTTATGCGCAGTTTTACGAGCATAAATTGTATCATGTAAATCAGAAGTGGTTCATCATGGCTCATGCTCATGCTCATCAATGTATGGGGTAGTTGGAGCGTTGTCTGGAAATGAGGGGCTCAGCCAAGACTGGGAGGGGTTTCTCACAATCTGCCAGAAGCCAAGCCTTGTAGAACACGTTGGTGGCATATGTCAGATGCAGCAAAAAGTACATGGAACCTCAATGGAATCTTGGGACTGGAACTGGAACCAGACGAACCTTCTGTGAAGTAGATCTAGCACACAGGACAGTAGAATATAGAAAAGTCAATTTCCACGTTAGTTCGGCATCGGAACTTCTATCCGCCGATCGTCTTAGCGCATTTCATACCTAGGTAGGGTACTAAGGGTACAGTTAGGTAGTACCTACCTACTCTTCCAGCGTGGGCCATCCGGTACTCGCCCGCACGTCTAATCAATAGCAGCTCACCCTTCACTGCAACTGCAAAGTTTCCCATCCTCAAAATCCGCTGGTATCCCATAGGTACCCTCCTACCAAACGCAAGGGACTGAGTTTCCATACCGTACCTCCTCCACCAAATCACCCAATAACAAGCAGACGATCCGGCCAACCCTGAGTCCTTTCCCGCCAATTCAGATGCATTTCACTGCCTCTGCGCCGTCATACTTCCACTGGACCTCAATGCGTCCTTGAACACACGAATGTGGGGGCACGAGGAAATTTAAGATACACCAAACTCAAGAAATACCCACCGTCGCGCCCGGTATAGGCGTAGGAGGATCCTCATGGATCGCAAGAGAAAGCGTAAGTACCTGTCGGAATTGTTGGTAGCAGGAAGGGCGCGTCATTAACGTTGCTGTTTACAGGCGAATTGCGCGAGTTGAACAACAGAGCATGGGATGGGGAGAAAGGTCAGTCGCGTCTGCGTGAAACTACAGGAGATACACCGATTAACAAGAGTTTCAAGACATTTACCAGGTCAATAAATCCCTCGACTCTTCCCTTAAGAAAAACACGGCCTTCATTAAACGATTGCGAACTGCGATTTCGGCTGCCACTCTAGCTACTTTCCTCCAAGAAATACGAACCCTCAGCCTGCACAAATATCTCTCGGAAATAATTTCTGCGTGCTATGAGGGTCTTTGTAGACTAAAATCCCCAGGAGAAATAGAGGCAGGCGTGGAGATCGTAAGCGCTTTGCATCAGCGATTTGGACCGGCCGAGTTCACGGAATTTCTTGGATGGCTGGTAGGTAAGGGATTGGCAACGCCAGAAAAGTCCTTGTTGAAGACACTTCCCGCCGACGTTAGAGAGAAGGAGGAAAAGGAGCGCATCATCCGACAGAGAGTTCTCCTGCGAGTTGTCACGGAACTATGGCTTGTGGGAGTTTTGAGAACTCTAGACGATGTCAGCCGCCCAGACGATCTTTCGAGAGGCAAGGAATCACTTTCAGGAGCATCTTCGAAGGCTGCGGAAACTAAATCCAAGACCAACGGTGTCGGCAAGGGCGGTGGAGCAGAACCATTTCCTTTAGAGGTTCTCAAGGATTTGCTTGGTCACGATAGAGATCATGCTAACTTACCCTTGCTTGTAATATTTGTCAAAGCATTCGGCTGGGATATTTTAGGTGTCAAGGAAGCTGGGGCAGAAGGCAGAAAGACTGTCGAAGAGGATGGGGCCACAAGAAGTACCGAGGGGGCTACGGAAGCAGATGAGGACTCTCCAGTAGAAGGTTCAGTAACCGATGGTCTCGCTGATGATCCTCCGCTCGCTTCACCCGAGCTTCAAGAGCGATTTCGTAATATTCTGAAGCGATATTTCGAAGACGTCAAAGCACATCTCATCCGTGACCAGAAATCCATCTCTAAACAAGCCCGAAAAGATGCAGAAGCATACGTCAAATCTGGGCAAGTATTCGAGGATCGACAGGCAAGCTACGAAAAGGGCCTTAAGGCGCAGGAACGTTTGGTTGCAAATGCCCAGGTTCTTGCTGACGCCATTGGATCAGTAATGCCAGATTTAAAGGACTCCGAGGATGCTTCAGCTGCAGGCAATGGGGGCATCGGTCTTGTCAAGACTGGAGAGTATCTTCGTGGGGAAGGCGATGGTGCTGGGATCTGGGAAGACGAGGACGAGAGAAGATTTTACGAAAATCTTGTAGACTTAAAAGGAAAGGTTCCGGGAATGCTATTAGAAGACGGCAAGAAGAAGAAGGTAGACACGGACGATAAAGTCGGCAAAAAGGCGGAAACAACTGAATCCAACGCCGTAGAACCTGCTGTTGCGGTAGCCAAGCAAGCAGAAGACGATCAGTCCACGGCTATCGCAAATAAGACCGTTGGCGCTCAAGTGGATGCTCTCCTTGCAAGACTCCCAGATCTCACTAGCAAGGACTTGATCGACCAGGCCGCAATCGACTTTTGTTTCCTCAACTCCAAAGCATCTCGAAATCGTCTTGTCAAAGCAGTCCAAGAGATACCAAAGGGCCGCAGTGATCTTCTCCCATCATACTCCCGGCTAGTAGCTACTCTGGGTAAATACATGCTTGATGTTCCCAAAGGTCTTGTGGAACATCTCGACCAGGAGTTTCGAAGTCTCCAAAGACGCAAAGAGAAAGAATTTCTTGGTCAAGCTCGACTTGGAAACATTCGTTACCTCGCCGAATTGACCAAATTTGGCGTTGTACCGGAGCATGTCATTTTCCATTGCTTGAAGGTCAGCTTGGATGACTTTTCGAGAATGAACATTGAGATCATCTGTAACTTACTTGAAAATTGTGGACGTTACTTGCTTCGAAACCCGGAAACATCTCCACGAATGACTTCATTTCTTGAGACTCTCAAGCGCAAAAAGTCTGTTCAGCATATTGGCCAGCAAGAGCGAATGCTCATTGAAAATGCAGTCTACTACGTCGATCCTCCCGTCAGAGCTGCCATTCAGCAAAAAGAAAGAACCCCCATCGATCTGTTCATCAGAAAGCTCATCTACCTGGACATGAACAACCGCAATTACACCAAGATCCTCAAGCAGATTCGTCGACTTCACTGGGAAGAAAGCGAGGTAAGTTTGCTAGAATCCATTCTATTGATTTCTTATCTAATAATCCCAGGTTGTTGCCCTCCTAGAAAAGGTCTTCTCGAAGCCTGGCAAGGTCAAATATGGCAACATTCATCTGCTTGCCATCCTCATCAGCGCTTTGTATCGTTATCATCAAGATTTTGTTACGACTGTAATTGATAATCTTCTTGAACACATCGCCTTGGGCTTGGAACAGAACGATTTCAAATTCAACCAACGTCGCCTCGCTGAGGTCAAATATCTTGGAGAGCTATACAACTACCGCATGGTTGATCATCCAGTAATCTTTGATACTATGTATCGAATAATGATTTTCGGCCACGGTATGAAAGATTTGATTAGCCATTCATCAACTATAGCTAACTTTTTGTCTAGGTGGTCCTCCAGTCCCGAGTCGCATCAATCCTTTCGATATGCCCGATGACTTCTTCCGCATTCGTCTAGTTGCAAACATTTTAGAGACATGCGGCATTTTCTTCAACCGCGGCGCAGCTGGCAAGAAACTGGACTACTTTTTGTCGTTCTTTCAGGTAAGACGGAGATACTGTTCGTAAAGTGGTACACAACTAACTGACTAATAGTATTACATATACACCAAGGACATACTCCCGATGGATATCGAGTTCATTGTGCAGGACGTTTTTTCGTTAACAAGACCTCAGTGGAAACTTGCCTCTAACATAGAGGAAGCGAGCCGAGCGTTCCAACTTGCCGTGGCCCAAGATCAAAAGACTGCTGGCCTTGACAAAACCACCGAAATTGATGATGCTGACAGTGTTGATTCTTCAGATGACGGCGGTGAAGACGAAGCCGAGGCTGAGGCTGAAGCTGGCCTCGGCGATGGAGATGACGCTGATGACAAGTCTGAGTCTAATGAAGACGTAGATGTAGGAATCCCCTTCTCTTAACGCGATAGCAATTGCTTATCCAAAATCCAGGACCCGAATGATGATACCGCTCAATCCGCAACCGACTCCGAGGAAGAAGCTATCGTAGTTACAAGACAGGAAGAGGAAGTTGATCCTGAGGATGAGGCCGACTTCGAGCGTGAGTATGCCAAAATGATGGCTGAGAGTCTAGAATCCCGAAAGCACGAACGCAAGTCAACATTTGATGTGCCACTCCCCATCCGACGCAAGGATCGTGAAGCTTCGACCCTCAACGAGACGTGGAACGAGGAGTCCTCTACACCTACGAATGCCCCACCAACTGGCACAATGGCATTTTCACTTCTTACGAAGCGTGGCAACCGCCAACAGGTAGGTCTCATGGTGCTGACTCCTCTTAAACTGATCACACTGACCGCAAAACAGACACGAACAGTCGCGTTGCCCTCAGACTCTACATTTGCCGTCGCAATGAAGACCCAACAAGCCGCTGAACGTGAGGAGCAACAGAGAATCAAGAACCTTGTCCTCAACTACGACCTTCGTGATGGAGAAGAACAAGATGGTGAAGATGCACAGGCCCCCCTACTACCCAACCAAAATATTCACAATAACCCAGGAAATGAGAAGTCTACTGCAGCGAACTTTGCTAGACCTGATAAGTCAAGTAACAATCGCAGTGGCCAGCGAGCTCGAAAGCTGCAACTGAGTGATGTCGACTGGTACGATTCCAAAAAAAGCCCTTCCGTTTCTGTCAAAAAAATCCATCCCCCCATACCAGAGAATCGTGGTCCTGCTGGTCCGGCGTTAGAATCCCCCGCGTCTGCTGGTCGTGTGAATATTTCCAGCGCTGGACTTGCCAGGTTTTCCAATCGACCGTCTTCAAACAAAGGCTCTCTCGTGTCCGCACAACCAAAGACTGCCGCTCCATCCGGTAGACTTACCAGAAAGGCAATGATTGCTGAGCACGCATCTCGTCAAGTATCGAGATCCAAATAATGGCGAGAAGTGGCTTTTCCTGGTTTCGTCCGGTAGACTTGAAAACTATCACAAATAGGTGTTGTACGATTGAGTAACATGAGTGCTAATGATCTCCCCCATCTGGGACAATAGGACTTGATTAGATTTGGCATTAATAGTCGTCGAGAATTTCTGCAAAGATCTTTCCACGGCAATTTATCACTACTTCTTCTCCACTACTCGATGTCTAACGAGACTTACTCCCGAGAGTTATCGCGACTCTGTTGATCCTCCTCTGTTCAACAGGGGTGGCCGGAGAACAACAAAAAATCGAAACGAGCACGTGGATGGTCGACAACGAAATCATTCTCCCAGCAGCTCCTCTTCCTCGACTACAAACGTGCCCTTCTGTGATCCAGTCCATCATCTGTGGGCGGGCGACCAGGGGTCATGAGTGCCGGTATTGATGGTTGCGAAAACGAGATGGAGAGTTTGAGGTGGTCAAATTTGGCAGGTTAGTTAGTGGGTGTGACAGTTCAGACAGTTCTATCTCTACCTAGCTGTGAGGGCCGAGAGATTATGCATGCAGATTGTGGTTTGGAGGGATTTGATTTGCTTTTTATTGTTTGTTGGTGCTTCGTATACGAGATTGGAGAGTGGATGTTGAGGGACAGATACACGCACAAAAGTCACTCATTCAATCTATTTGCTACAATTCACTTTGCTTTGGCTTCTAGACAAATACATACAAGTAACGTGACATTTTTTCGCTCCTTCTTCTTAGGGAATATTCAATGGGTGGCTTGTAACTTCCCTTGCTTGCAATTCGTTATGTAATAGTCCTTAGCGTACATGTACCTGTTCTCCTGTTCTCCTGTTCTCCTTTCGTCAAGTCCCTCACAAACTTCTTCCACTCCTCAATACAGGTCTCAATACAGGTGCTCTTCTTCTATTTTAGATATCAGTCTCACTCACCGTGTTGCTCTACGTTTCGCAGCAACTCAAGAACATCACCCTTTCATCTAGTGTCACTGGAAACCTGGAAACCAGGTCTACAGGCTACAGCAGATATCTTTCCACACTGCCTCAGACAGCCCATCCAATTCAGCTGAACAACCAACTACCCAATCACCACCTGCACTAACACATTACATATCCACCGCTCCGTCTTCCTAGCCTCCACGGATTCCGAGAATAAGCCAGGACACAAAGTACATTTATAAGATGCAAATAAGAAAGTACCATATGTCGACAACCCAACAGACGCCCCCGATGGTCCACCTGCAACAGCGCCACACGAAAATATATTTCCACATACTGGTCCGCAAAGACCTTAAACTAGTCATATATATACTACCTATGGCTACTTATAAGTGATCTAATCTCTATATATGGCAATTTAATAAGCGATCTAATGAGTGCTATATGATAAGGAGTACGCCCCTCAAGTGAGGTTTAGGCGGAACCTTTTTGCCGGTATGAGGGGGGTGACTTATAATGTACAAAGGAGCTGTTGCAGTTTCCATTCTTTTTTGATTTTTTGAGGCATGCTTGGAGTTGATATTGGTTTAAACATGGATTTCTTTATTCGATTAATTTTTTCCGCTAGATAGATCCGCCGGGCTTTACCGAAGGGGACGATGAAATAAAATTCGCGGACCTGATTTCACAGGCTGAGGGCCACATGAAAATTAGATGAAAATAATATCCATGAATTCCTATGTAACTCTGAAGAACTTGCGGTAAGTGTCTACTGAGACATTACTTGGTGTTGAGCTCAAAGAGGTCGGCACCTTCCCCAACCTTTCCCGCGGGTTGATCTCAGGCTGCTCTCAGCGTTCATGAGCCCTCTCTAGCCTACCTCACTGCATCCCCTATGCGCTTCCATTCCAAATACGAATGGAAATCTATGCCCTTTCCTCTAAAATCCGCATGTCACTAACTCTTCTATAGTCCGAAGCATTCCAGACCCTCCCAGCCAAGCTGACACCGAAAACCACAGAACCTCTCCCGATGTGGGTACAACGGCACAAGAACCCATAGGAAAGAATCGCATACCAGTTCAATCTTCAAATCCACATCCTACATAGACTTCCCATTCGAGTACCTCATCGCATATGATGGCGACTAACATCAACCCGTCAACAGCCATCCCAAAACACCCAGAACAAAGATCCCCACAGCAGCGCCCACCTTCTCAACTCTCTTCCTAGCACTCAACTGTCTCTCCCTTCGTTGCTGGGAATAATGAACAGTAATCCTCTTGTACTGCTCAAGTCTCTCATTTCTCTGTCTCTCAAGGTCGGCCTGAGATTCCGGGGAAGGAGAGACTTCCATATGGGTTGGTTCTGTGGTGTCGGATGGTAGATTGACGGGGTGAGTGTCATTTCCAAACGTTGTTTGGGTGTGGATATCTGGATTCTGGGCCGAGGTTTGGAATATCTCTTTCTTTAGTTGGGGGGAGAGGAGGAGTGAGATGGTGGCTAGGATGAAGCCTAGTGGGAGGAGGAGTGTGAGTTTATTGTGGGAGAGGTTCATGTTGGTCGTTGGGACACGGAATTGGCTCGCCTCTCCTCAATAAGCGATCTTGGGGGTTTTGCTTATTTGCCCGTCCAAGATACTCTGGGAACAGCCTCAAGATGGAGAAAGATCTCAAAGAGTCGGTAGAGATTGGGATTTTGTGCAAGTAGATCTTCAGCCGTGAGCTTGTGAAAGTGCGATGTCGTTTGTAGATGGTTGAATTATCGAGTTGATGAAGTTGTATTTCTCCAGAAAAATCCAGATGCCTAAGTGTTGTGAAGGTGAGGTTGTGGTCAAGAAATCGCTTAGTTGTGGTGTTGATGTATCAAGATTTCTCATCAACCCTAAGATCTTTGTCTTGTTATGGTCTATGAAGGGATAGGCGGCTGGGATAGGATATGCCGTGCTGTTGAATAAAGAGTTCTGCCTTCTTGCTGGTGGTACCTGTGTTTGTAGCAGAGTAAATACTTTGTTACTATTGTCACATAGCAGGTGATGTAGTGTTGGTGAGTGCTTATGTCACTGTGTGCATGGCAAAATGGGTTGAAAACGCATTCACTGAGCGCGTGTGGTGGTCCACGTTGCTATGGCCTTAGCTTTTGTCAGGGGTGAGTGAATAAATATACATAAGTATACATAAAATATTTCTAGGTTTATTCAAATTTCTTGGGTTGAGCCCAACTCCCCAACTCCCCTACTCCCCTACTCCCCTACTACCCTACCTAGTTGTAGGTATGTCTAGATGGTGCTATAAGAATACTCTTCTTGTTTATGAATATCGTACGGCAGCGGTGTTATTCGTCTTATATAAGCGAGCTAGAGCTCATTATAGGATTTGCAACTTCAATTGAAATCAGGGGACGGAGCGCCCAACTCAAAGGAGATATAAGTATCTTTCCAATTATAGAGAATATGAGCTAAAAGTTTATATGATTTTTAAATTATAAAGAGGTTAAGTAAGCGGAAATATCTAAAGACCAAGGCTAGGCGAATAGGAATCTATAGACACGGAATTGTTTTTGCATTATATACCTTACTTATACAAGTGAATAGTGAAATGGGATCCATCTTCCCAAACAATAGTACAATTCATAAGCTTGCTATTCACCCTCTCCCGCGCCACCCAGCCCCTACGCTTCGCCTAACCCAAAAAGAGAAACAGACGACACCAACACCCCAAAAAGCCAAAAATAAAGAAGTATATAGAAAAAAGGAGAAAAAGAAAACAAGAAACCACATAATCCAAAATAGCAAAGAGTTCGGGCCCAACCTCCGCTCAACGGGGGCAAGGCCTTACATCTCTCGGTGCGATCGCATATTTTGTAACTAGCAAGTATTAATACTTGTACGAAAAGAGGAATAGGGAGAACTTATACTTTTCAAACCAGAGCGACACTGACAGCGGGAGCTGGGGAGGGGACGGAGGAAACAGCTTCGTGGTGCGGCGCTAATGGGAAGACAGCCACTAACTGACTGGGCCAGGCGGGCAGGTTACCAGTTTTGGTGGGAGAAAAATGTCTTATTTGGATATAAATATTTTTATCGCTTAAATTACGGGTATTTTCCATTGTGTGGCCAATTATATCGCAGCTTTGAGAACAGGGGAAGAGGGGGCGCGTGACTTGATGTAGTCAAAGCAGGGCTGTGGTTTGATTTAATTTGATTGAGTTGTTTATTTTATATTTAGATCTTGTGCTAGACAGCCATAAGAAAAGCCATTAAGGACTTGCGATCCCAGGTCCTAGGATTTGATCTATGTACATGCCTGATAAATAGATTAGCACTCTATTAAGTAATAGTTATTTGACGTGGAGAACTTGTAAATTTACGAGAGTTGAGACTTCTCAAATCTCCTCTCAGGCCGCTATTGCTTCTCTACCTAGCAGGTAGACCCTGCAAAGACCTATTTGAGTACCAGGACAGGCACAAGCTCTGACATAGCATGGAATCAATCTTCTCCTATTTAGCTTAAAAAAGGCAACTCCCTCTATCGATCTATTTTAGGAGATACCATTGTTGTTCTATTAGGCGTGATTCAGTGGTCAGGCAGAAAAGCAAGTTTGATCTGTTCTAATAGAGCGGGACCAACAGATTATGAAATTTTATTTGTAGCAATTATTCTATGCGTCTCTCCCTCTTTTTGTTGCGCACTAATATACATGATCCGCAGCTTCAAAGCACCTGCAAACCTCTCAAAACAACATCGAAGCAATCCACCTCTGGCGCCGCAGAAATCCAGCCACCCCGGCATCATAAACCAACACCATACCCCAAAGACAATACTACAAGACACTTACAATGCAATCATTCCACTTCATAAATCCGTTACCACTACTCCGTCTTCGACTCCCCAGCTTCCTCGACAGCTCCATCCCCCATAACATCAGTAAAACCATCAGCCTTCGTCTCAAAAACCTTGAAAAGCTCCGTATCACCAAGTCCCTTCGCCGCCTTCTCATAAGCGGCATCACTCCTATCACAAAGCATATCCAGATCTGCCTCACTCAGTAGATTCTCGGCCGTCTTCCCACTTGCTTGAAATACCATCCCATCCTTTAGTAGAAGATCCTGAAATTCTTCCATGCCAAGACCTTCATTCTTGGAGACATTGATATTACCCATATCCTTGTAACCACCCTTCTTCACGGCAGCCTTTTCCAATCTTCGTTTCGCCTGCGCAGAACGGAGAAGACCTTCTTCAACGGTGTTGCGGGTTGCGAGACGAAAAATGACCACAGGGTTTTTCTGTCCGATACGATGCGCGCGGTCTTGGGCTTGGAGATCTTGTTGGGGATTCCAATCGCTGTCAAAAAGGATCACCGTGTCAGCGCTGGCGAGATTGATACCTTGACCACCGGCACGGGTGGACAATAAGAAAAGTTTGAAATCCGGGTTCTCGTTGAACTCCTTGATTTGTTGACGACGGTCATCTTGCGCTACCGAGCCATCGATACGGCAGACATTCCAACCCCTGAGATCCCTCGCGTAATCTTCGAGAAGATCAATTTGAGTTTTGAATTGTGAGAAGACGAGAACCTTATGATTGCGTTGGAATAGTGATTTTAGTAATCGGTCAAGGAGGAGCATCTTTCCGGATGATGTAACGAGTGTTTCATCAACCTTTAAGTCTCCAGCCCAAGGGTTGTAGAAGTTATGAGGGGAGTTGCAAGTTAGTCGGAGCTGCATGATTGGATTACCGAGTTTCTTGCCAGCAACTTCCTTTCCTGTGGGGATTGGTTAGTTTGGTATAGACAGATCTTTAAGGGAGAGGCTTACGAGCAATGTCTGCCATCTCCGCCATCTCCTTCTCCTCGTCAGTGATTTTGACACCCCTAGCGTTTTTCTTCTCATTCTCCCTGTCAGCCATTTCTTGAGCAAGTTTACTCTCAAACTCGTCATCACTCAATGCATCGTCATCAGATGAGTAAGTCTCGGTATATATCTTTCTCCCTCTTGACTTGCTGCCCCGAATACTGCTAGCGGGCGTGGACTGTCTGCTCGATTTTGCAGATTTAGCGTCTGGAGTTTCCAATAAAGACTTTTGCTTCCGTTTCTTGGGTGCTGATACCGAGCTTCCTCTGCTACTTGAGGCTGATTTATTCTTCATCATGAATTGGAAAGCATTCTTAGGCTGGGCAGCCACCGGAGCACGAATTCGTAGAGCAAGGGGTTGATCCTCATCGCTGCTGTCCTCATCCTTCGCCAGAGCTGCTTTTGGGGCAGTCTTCTTCCCGGATTTTGATTTCACAGCTTGTGTTTTAGTCTTGGCAGCAACAAGTCTTTCAACAATTTTATCCTCCAGAAACTTCCGAGTATCAGCCTTCTTGTCAGCGATAGAATTATAAAGCTCTGTCTGATCTTTGGTCATCGGAGCATATAAAATGTATTCTCGCTTTTTCGGCAAAAGGTGTTCCACATCAGCTTTGATGCGACGAAGAAGCAAGGGTCTTAGAATAACATGAAGCTTTCGTACGAGTTCCGCCTTCTTCTTGTCTTGAATAAATTCTTGCGTTCTTTCCTCGTCTTGTAAATCCGAAAAATCAAACCAGCTTTCAAATTGTTCCCAATAAGCAAAAATATCTGGTAATATGAAGTTCAACAGTGACCAGAGCTCTTTGAGATTGTTTTGTAAAGGGGTTCCAGTGATGAGGAGTCTAGTTGCGGAACGGAAGGTTTTCAGAACCTTGAATAGTTTTGCCTCGGAGTTCTTCATACGATGACCCTCGTCCTAAGATAATACTGGTTAGCATAGTGACATAGAATGGAGGCGGTGCATATGTAATCACAATTATAATGAATTCCCAGTTGATCTTCGTTAAATCCGCCTGATCCATGAGTACCATCTCAGGGCTAGTACACACAACAGGAAACTTGGTGGTAACCCGGCCGTTTGTAATATGCTTCATCATCCCCTTGTCAAATTTCTTCTTCCTCTCTGGTTTCGTGCCATGGTATAGAAGTACCGGAACGCTCGGGACCCATTTTTGAAATTCTTCGATCCAATTTGAGAGTGTACTAAGGGGTGCAACGATGAGATGCGGTCCAAGATAATTCTCCGCCTCCCTCAAATGTGCAATGAGAGAAATGGTCTGTATCGTCTTTCCTAAGCCCATCTCATCTGCCAAAATCCCAGACATTCCTTGTGTGCAGATTTCAAGCATCCATGTAAGTCCTTCCAATTGATAATCCCGCATTGTACCTCCGATCATACATTTTGGCTGCGTAGCCATAACTAGGTCATGTTCACCGAGTGCAGCGCCATCAAGGGAACTTCCTACACGTCCAAGCACATTTGTCTTGCCAGTCAAACGGTTACTGAATGCCTCACTCTTCTTGAGAAGATCTTCTAGGTTCTGCTCCTTTCTTCTGCGTTCCTCGTCGCTCTCTTGTTGTCTCAGCTTCTTCTTCAGCGCCGTGTTCTTCTTCTTCACTGCCTTAGCCTCTGCCTTATCGAGCTCAATTCTGGCTTGTTTGTCTAGTTCGTGAAGCCGTTGGTCTTCCTTCGAAAGAAATTCGACTTCGTCGTCATCGTTGAGTTCGGGTGGAGAGGAAGGGGCAGTCGTTGGAAGAGGCGAAACAGAAGATGCATCCGATTGAGGCGCCATTATGGAGGAGACCGCAGTCTCGGTTTGATGCGATTGGAAATATCACAGGGAGGAGATTGTATGTCATCAGTCGACTGTGCTGTGCTCCGCCAGAAAGATAGTTTGGTGGTGGCAAACGGACAAACCAGACCGGAGAAGCCAACTTCACGCTCTCGTTTTCCAATTGAACCGGGTGTATGCAATTGAGAAAAATAGAAGCGCAATTGGCAATCAAGGATCAAAATATACGCAAAGGGAGGTGAATGAAGGGGATAGAATGAGAAACGAAAATGCAAAAGGTCGCGATCGAGACGCGTAAAGTGTTTTCGCGATCCGAGATCTCGGACACGAAGTCATGAGGTCAACGGCGTATCCATGCGATGGGGACCTGCGTAAGCCTGGCAACGGCAACGGCAACAACTGGGTTAAAAAAAAAAAAAGGTACGACAAGAAATCCAAAGAGTTGCAAAGAATGATGAAAAGAAAAATATTATACTCAATCTCTGAATTCCACTTACATTTCAATCTCAAAGTCCTATGGATTGAGATAATAGTTCTCCTAGAGAAAGAAATCGGAGACTTCAGCGGAGAAGACCTCGGGAACCAAATATTGTTCATACATTCCTTAAGCGACTTTGTAACTTTTCTTTTTGAGTTGAAAATCTCAGTTGAGTTGAAAAATACTAATATTATAAGAGATGTTCGTTCCCAGGAGAAATCCAACACAGCAATCCATAGGCTCGCGTTCATCGCCGTCTATTTATATACACACGCCGCGGTCAAAAATCTTGTTCCTATTCGTCCTACATCTTGCATATACGATGTGGGACGAAAATCTCAAAGATCTGCACGCACACACGAATAACTCCAGAAAATACCACATTTTCCACCGTACTCGTATCTGATCTGACTAATTGATGAGTTGTCTGTCTCGATTCTGTGCCTCTAAGTTTGGGGTGGCATTTGTTTGATGTTTCTTACTCTTTTAGTATTGTAATTCGGTAGCGAGGGCCGGCGCGAGGTTACAATACTTTTGTGTTTCAGATTTTAGGGTGTATTGCTGTGCCACTGAGCTCAAAATGGTTGGGTTTGAGGCTTTATGAGCAATTTGGAGGAGTGTGTTGGACGAAGGATGTAAGATCTGAGTGTACAAGTGCTTTTCGTTTTCATTTTTGCTTCTACGTGATAACTGGCATACTCTAACAACCTTCAAACCTCTCACAAATCTCACAACCTCCCCTTCCCAAGGGACTGATCCTGTACACCCTCCAAGGATCTAGACCGCTTCGCCAACCGAATTTCAAGTATCACAAAACACCACATATTACGTGAAGAAACGTGTCACGAGTAAGTGTTAAGCAACTCAACCAAATCAAGGTACAGAATCCCATCCGCGCGGGTCTTTTGACATCGTGGACAGCGTTAATATAAACTTGCGCCACAATTAATCTGGTTAAATATCAGCTGCCACGCTGTACTTCCTTCGCTTGTGTTGGGTTTGTTTGTGAGACTGTCAGATGAGGTAGGTGGTGTTGCAGCTGGTAGATTGAGATTTTTTGATTCGACGTTTTGGGCTGTTGGAGATGCTGGAGAAGTTGGCAATGTTGGTGATGTTAGATGTTGGATATTGATTCAAGATGAGAATAGGTTCCAACTTTGGGTTGAGAGAGAGGGACATGAGTCAGACAACAGCGAGGACGATGCTTTTTTTTGGCATATAATTGAAGCACAAGAAGGATGACTGCTTTTCACCTTCTATTTGGGGGATCCAAATCCAAGAAAGTGGTCAGATGTGACCTCCATGATGAACCACATAAAAAGAACTGTAGACACTTGTAAGCAAATCCTTTCACCGTAACGCTCTTCCTCTATCAACGGACCCCTGAGAAAGTAAGCACAGAAAAGAAAAGGAGGACAAAGCAAAAAAATTGGACGATTCATTCTCCAAAACCCAACACCAACTTCAGACTCCAGAATTTCCAAAGAAAGGGCACCACGTAGAAGTCCTAACCAGCAGCCAACTCTCCCCTCCCAAAGAAAGAAAAAGAGAAACGAACGACCATTTAAACTTCTGATGTCATCCCATCCATCCATCCGCAAAACATAGCGCCACATAAGCCATGAGTAGTACGGAGTATGAGGTGTGACAACCAAAATCTCACCCGCCTCCGCATATGACCCACAGCCCACGACCCTGTCATATATAGAATCTTTCATTTTATTGACGTCAAAGAGTAGAGGGATGTAATGATGGTAACAAAGAAAATGAAGGAGTGAGAAAGTGAGCAGGTCCACCCCCTCAGGAGCGTTTTCTGACCTCCAGAGATTCAAGCCAATGAGAAACCACATGTGTTGGTGACATTAGACATTAGACATTAGACAGTTGGTGATGTGAGGTTGGGATTAGGTAGCCTGGCGTGTACAATCTGTGGTCACTGGTTGGTAAACTTTAAGCTTTGGAAAAGGATCCTGAAACATAAAATCCCGTCCCGAACACAGCCTGGATCAAATAAGAAACATTCAGAGGCAAAAAGTGGGAAGAGATCGCCTGATTTACTTCGTATTTGAGCTTCAGTTGAATCAGTTCGCATACGCCGTTCCCTTCTACGAAGTATGTTTTGGATTAAGGATCTGTGGGGTAGACGTTATTAATTTTGATACCCTACGGGCAAAAAACAAATTCAACCAATGGGGAAAGTGACCTAAAACCCCATTGATGTTTACTTTTCTGTGATTTGTTCATAAAAAGAATAGAGAAACGGCAGGAGGAGAATGAGACAAGAAATCTTGTGATTCGAGCGCCTCAATAGTCTCGAACGGAGACTCGGACTTTTGGCTATGCGAAAGTCGAAGACGGGCTCAGACATTGAAATAGGGGACGAGCACACTACCCTGTGGTGCTGCTGCATGTCATGCCAATGAAGCATTGAAATTGACATTTCTCGTAGATCTAAGACGATGAAAATAATAGTGATCATTTCGAAACTCGAGTATAGAGGACGAATATTCTATTCATTATTTTCGCCCTCAGATAGGCCGAAGAATGCGGGGTGGAAAATAGAAAAGAAGGTTCCTCGATCTTCGTCTGCGGCGGACCGTCTCTTTTCGCTCGTATTCAATCAAAAGTTGAAAGTATAATCCCGGCACTATTAATTCCGTACCGTACGAAAACGCGGATTCGACACGTCCCCACCAACGGAACGCATAAGAGCTTTGTCATGAGAAACCCTTCGCATTAAAATAGTCCCACCGCGAAGGAAAGACCTCAGAGTCAGGAGTCGTCAGGAGTCGTCAGGAGTCAGAGGAGAGGAATGGTGAATTTCATAATTTGAATATAGCGATAGAGTTGTGGCTGGTGGCTGGTGGTTGATGGCTGATGGCTGACTGATGGCTGACGCTGATGGGCAGATATCGGATGAATAAGATTTACTCCAAAGTACCGTAGTCTACCTACCTAGTTTAAGTACCTCCTGGGTATAGTGACAAGCTCAAAGTTCCACCTGCACCCGACTAATGGATCACTAATGGAAGCTCGTATTGACTTCGATATGCATGTTTAATGATGTTTAATTGAGAAGCGAAAATCTTCGTCACCGCTCGATCTTAGTATCTTCCTTGGACCTTGGTAGAATCTAGAATCGTACTTTGGTGCCTTAAGAGAGCGATCTGTTGTTTATGATTTACCGACTACCAAGTATGGGCACCCAATCATTTCTTCGCATCTCGCATCTTCCATTCCCCATCTAATCCGCAGAAAGAAGGCGAAAAAGAGATCTGGACTCCTTTCCGCCCCCACCCTATCTAGGTATCTTTTCTGAAGTTCCATAGCTCAAGACTTCCGGCAACAGTTTTCTACCAGTTTGGGTGTTATCAGAGTTTCTTTTTCGACTATTGGATTGTTGATAATGAAAGAAATAAGAGATCTTGAAGCAGATAATGAACCAGTAGTGTGGTTGTGTCTTTGTCAACTTGTTTTCTGTAGATCTGGATGATAATAATGAAGAATATCGTACTCGTAGACATCCTCTCAATGCATTCCATTATTATTCGTCCATTGATCTCTCCACCTGCCCCACCTGCCCCACCTTTTGAGCTTCTTCCGATCCGCCGACCAGGGCTTGGGTCTTGAGCCTTGAGGACAGGGGCTTATGGGCTTGAGGGCTTGAGGGCTTGAGTTGCCGAGGGGCGCCACACGCCTCCTATCCTTGCCGCGGGTGTGCCCTTTCCAAAAATGGAATTCTGGCAGTTCCAGTTCGTGGCAGCAACGACACTCCTTGCTAATGGCCTGTGTTGGCCTGTGTTGCCCCTGATGGTTTGAAGTATCTTTAAATAAGCATCAACTCACGAGCCAACAGTTAGTTCAACTTAGGTCTAGGTCGTTGTAGAAGTAGGTACGGTACGTCTCAACGACCTTTCCGTCCACTCGGTGCCAAATCATCAATACCAAGGAATAGTAGCTCTAGTATAAAGTGATCAATCACTGATCTGATTATGACCATGTGCTTGCACGCGCCTATAGCACACCTATAGCACACCTACCTAGGTGTGCTATAGGTATAGCACGCCTATAACAGAACGGGGTTACGGGGCTAGTCATAGCATTTTGTACGCATTTTGCTATGCACTGTGGCGGCTCTGGAGAATGATTGGATGACGGGCGTGCGTGTAGTGCTAGCCAAGCGCCTTTCTTTTGCTCCTACTCCCGTAAAACATGGACTGCATCCTTGCCCCGCTCAACCTTCTTTCGTGATGTGACCCTCCTACCCTCATGGGCTCCTGGGCTCCTGGCCTCCTGGCCTCCTAAACCCCCCGTTGATGCGATCCCAAATTCTCCATGCCTGAGGAACGGAAAACCCCTTTTTCTTCCAAGGGATCAAAAGTCCCGATGATCAGATTTGGAAACCTCGTACTACTTCTGCTTCTAGCCTTCTACGCCCCGTTCTCCGTACAAGTAGTAAGAAAAAAACGTGCTGGCACGCAAGATGAGCAATAACCAGACTGACACTGATCCAAAGACAGAACATGCTTCAACATGCTGAGCATCACGCCTAGAGCCCCCGGTTCGGCATCTCCTACCCCAGGACCAAGTTACCACAAGCATCCAACCCACGTCTCCCAAGATGAAAATCTCGTAAATTTAGATAGCGCGGCCGTGACAACTGCACTTCAACGTGTTTGGGCCTCGTTTGGTCCTCACTATGAGCAACTATTGGCTCTTTACACCCGTTGAGCGGGTCCCTCCAGCTTCGGCCGACTCTCACTGCTCCCAGATCCCCAGCGAAAAGGGAAAAAGGTTTGGCAGTAGGGAATCAGTGGTGGAATCAGTGCCTAGAGTGCCTACAGTGCCTAGAGAGCCTATAGTCCCTACAGGTAGGGGTGTCATGGATAATTGACGCTTTTTACAAAAGAGGACTGCTGCGGCTCCTGCAGTTCCTTCCTTTTCTTCCTCCTCCTCCTCCTCCTCCTTCCTTCCTTAAGCTTGATCTTGGGTGCTGCTTTTTGTCTTTGCCCCTGTTTCTGCCCATTCTGCCCAGTTTATTCCTGTCCTGTCCATCTGTTGGTCCTTTAATGCTCGGCTCTGTCTCTCGTTGCTTCACCGTCGCTGTCGCTGTCACCTTCACCATCAACCTTCACCCATCCCCCATCCTCATCCTCTCCTGCCCGTGAATCTTTTGGTCACCCCGGGATTTGAGACTTGAATAACTTCAACCCTCTTCCGAATCATCGTATTCGACCACACTCGTTCATATCTATTAATTGCTTGCATCGCGACATCCCCACCGAGGACTCACTTGTCTCTTCTTTGCTCTCTAATTCACACCCACACCCACACCCACCTCCAACTTCCCGAGTCCAACTACCGCAACTTTTTTTTCCTCTTCGCTGAGACAAAATTGCTGCTCCTCCTCCTCCTCCTCCTCCTCCTCCTCCTCCTCATCACCTCACGAGCACGTCACCCGCCCATCCACCCAAACTTGCATCTGCAGCCGCCACGAAAATAAAAGTGTTGCACTCCTGCACCTCGCCAGCACGCATCGCCCACAACCGAGAGTGCATCTGTTGGAAAACGGACTTCGGTCGACGCCAAAAAGAACTTCTCGTATCCTCCTTCTCCCTCCTACAAAACGCCCTTGAAACACCGGTACCGTACTTGCTTTCGTCCAAAGTCCTCTGCCTGGATACTACATCCCAAAAGACAACCGACCATACGGATAAAGTAGGTGCATGTACGCGGGACCGGTCATACGATCAGGTACCACAGCATCTCGACACGCCGGAATCACGAATATAGTCAAATACCCCACCATCCGAGTTTGGCTTTGCTAAACGCATTTTGTCCCTTCTGTAGGTTCACCGTCTTCTCTGGTGGAATCAACCATGGACCATTGCTAATATCAAACCCCACAGCCACTTTTTCCTACACCACCACACTGTCCGGGTTTCTGCTGGAGGGCAGCCCGCGACATCGCACACTTCTTTGAAGTACCTCCTATTTCAGTTGCACAGTTGAAAACGGTTGGGGAATCATTCTTGATTCTCCTTTCTTTTTCTTTCCATCATGGCGGAGTACAATACTGACCCATGGCCCGTCGCCGATGTAAGTTCTACCCGCCTAATCGTGTCTAAGACATTACCGTTTGTGGCTTTTGGGGACCAAAATTGACCAGATATTTTGTAGATTGTATATACTTCGATCGTCGGCGCGGTCATGCTTGCAGCTTTCCTTGAATGGTTTCTGTGGGTTGCCGCCTTTATGTATTGTTTGATAAAGGTCTACCAGAAAGCAGAACATTGGTCTGTGAAGGTTTTGGCTGTAGTCATGTCGATACTTTTCACGGCGCTGAGGTATGGGTATCCCCGGTTATTGGCGTTGGATTCGGACTAACATCGAAACAGACTCATATTCCTACCTATTATGATTGTAACACTCCCCCTACCCAGCCAAGTCACTCAGTACTTTCCTATCGAAGTCGTCTCTGCTCTCCAATGGTTTGGTTTCTGGTCTTTCGCCGGTCTCTTGACCATTCCATGGCTCTTCTGTGTTTACCAACTGGTCACCCATCAACTCGGCCGAACAAAGCGTATCAAGCAAGTTTTGGACGAACACTCTGCGCCTAAGGTTGTTATTGTCATGCCCTGTTACAAGGAAGAACCCGATATTTTGGTCACTGCCATTGATTCCGTGGTCGACTGCGATTACCCACCATCCTGTATCCACGTCTTTCTTTCCTTCGACGGAGATCAGGAGGATGAACTGTACCTCAACACGATCGAAAAGTTGGGAGTACCCCTCTCTCTGGACTCTTACCCTAAGAGTATCGATGTAACCTATAGAACTGCTCGAATCACCGTATCACGATTCCCCCACGGAGGAAAGCGACACTGTCAAAAGTCTACGTACAAGCTCATCGATAAGGTATACACTGAATACTTGAAACGTAACGACAACTTGTTCGTCCTCTTTATCGATTCTGATTGTATCTTGGACCGTGTCTGCCTTCAAAACTTCGTGTACGACATGGAATTGAGTCCAGGAAATACCAGGGACATGTTGGCCATGACAGGTGTGATTACCTCGACAACCAAAAAGCACAGTCTCATTACCCTTCTGCAGGATATGGAATACATTCACGGTCAACTTTTCGAACGTACGGTCGAGTCTGGATGCGGTGCAGTCACATGTTTACCAGGAGCCCTTACCATGCTCCGGTTCTCGGCTTTCCGAAGAATGGCCAAATATTACTTTGCAGACAAGGCCGAACAATGCGACGATCTCTTCGATTACGGAAAATGTCATTTGGGAGAAGACAGATGGCTGACCCATCTTTTCATGATTGGTGCCAAGAAACGTTACCAAATCCAAATGTGTACTTCTGCCTTCTGCAAGACTGAAGCGGTCCAAACATACGCCTCGCTTATCAAACAACGTCGTAGATGGTTCTTGGGATTTATCACCAATGAAGTATGCATGTTGACTGATCCTAGAATCTGGAAACGATACCCCATCTTGGCCGTCGTCAGATTTATGCAAAACACCATTCGAACCACTGCTCTGTTGTTCTTCATTATGTTGATCTCCATTATCAGTACATCCAAAAAAGTCCAGGATCTCCCCGTCGGGTTTATTGCCGTTTCTCTTGGTCTCAATTGGGTCATGATGATCTACTTCGGCTGGAAGCTCAAGCGTTTCAAGATTTGGCTTTACCCTCTCATGTTCGTCATCAACCCTTTCTTCAATTGGTACTATATGGTCTACGGTATTTTCACAGCTGGACAAAGAACCTGGGGAGGACCTCGAGCCGACGCTGGTTCTGCCGATGCCCACACCACGCCACAGGAAGCCATCGAAAAGGCCGAAGGAACTGGAGATGATCTCAACGTTGTCCCTGAAACCTTCAAACCAGCTGCCGCCGCCGGAGCTGCCAACGCTGCCATTGATTCTCTCCAACCCCCAGACAAACTCGATGGTCGTTTTGCCGCTGCAGAAAGACTTCCGGGTGGATGGTATCAACAACAAAACGATTCATTTGTCAGTGTGGCTCCTGTTGGCAATGCGGGAGCTGGAAGAGTTCCAATTCATCCTCGCGCCTCTTGGGACAGTGACTATTCCGAGCAGACGACCAACTCTGTTTACATGCCCCGTCGTGTGGAGAGTATCATGGGAGAAGAGGACAAGAAGAAATACGCCATGGCTCAAGCCAATCAGAAGGCTGCCGGTGGTGCTTACATGACCGAGCCAGCTCAAGGACGAGTTTACGAGATCTCCGAGTCGGAGATGAGAAAGGGTGGCTGGCAAGATTCCAATGAATCGCTGGCCTCGTACCACGACCAACCCAATCGCAACGGTCATGGACCAACTTCCCCCGAGCCAATGTCACCATTGTCCCCTGATGGCACCTTGGCCGTTCCCGCGCAATCGTCCAGTGGGCAGAACCGACGTAGTCAAAGAAGCCCTCTCGCTCGAGCGAGTTTAGTGCGATCTCCATCCGACGACGGATTTGAACTCGATCAACAACCATCCCCATCAGCCGAGCGCTTCCCAGCTGCACGACGATGAACATAGAAGATGGATTGACGAAAGAAGTTCGTTTTTAAAGTCATTTTAGGTTGATTTGTAATCATTTTGCATAGCAAGGCGTTCTAAACAACCGTGGGGGTTGTTCATTTATTGTTTCGTGGTCGGAAAAAGCGAGACCAAGTGACACTAATCGTCGACATCTTGCAAGAAGTGTAAGATAGAGTGAAAATTGCATTATGGGGGCGTCATGGGGAAGATGGAGGCACGCATCAGTCGTTGGCAATACAGGTCTAAATTTACAAGCAGTCCTACCTAATAGCTAGATCATATAGCAGATTAATGAAGAACGATTCTATGAAGTTACAGTAGCAGTAAGCTATGCCTGCAAGATTTTCTATTTTCTTGTGATTCTAATAAATGCAAAGTATTGGTAAAAATAAGAAAGAGAGGCGCGTGTATTGGTGCTTTATGTATATACGTATTTGAGGTTTGAGGTTATGGAGAGCTGGAGGAAATAGGTTTTCTCAGATATGCTTAAATGCACATTAGGTGCCCCTCCTCTTGGTTGTGGCGGGTGCAGGTGTGCTTGAGTACCCAGTGGTACCTACCTAGGTAGGTACCCAGTGACCCAGTGAATCACTGAACCAGTGACCCACGGGCACCTCCAAGTGCAGGTGCCCGTGATTTGTACCCCGCCACGTGTTCAAGATTGCACAGAACTTGCAGCTTCCAAGTTTGCAGGTACCCATTGATCCTCCTGGCCTTCACCCCGCTTGAGTCTTGAGTCTTGACGTTGTTCAAGGTTTTCAAGGCAGGAAAAGAGTAGTATTGCACGGACAAATTCCTAATGTTTTCTCTGAGAAAAGTTGACGATGAAAATCTGTAATCAAGCCCTACCCTTTGCCCCACCAAAAGCCATGGCATCACATCATTCGGCGAGGGCACCAGGCTCTAGCATGGCCATGGCAACCAAACTTACTCGAGTACCTATACCAACCTAAGGTCCCTGGGTCCAAACCTCGAAGCGATAAAAATTGATAAGAGCCCCGCGTCACGTGACCATCAGTATCAGATGGTGGGGGTTCCAAGGTTGGTTGGGGTTAATTGACTCATTGAAAACGTGAGGCACGAGTGAAAAAGGGAAACATGTTGCGTTGGACTAGGTGAATCTCTAATTGGATTATAAAAATCTAAAATCTAAAATCCGAAGAACAGATAAAGAGAACACCTTCACCGTAGAGTTCTCTCGTGTCATTCCTCGTGTCATTCCCAGTCAATTTCAGTCAATTCCCAATTCCAGTCAATTTCAGTTGGTGGAAGGCTCTCGAACATTCAGGGCGAGTTGTCGAAGACTGTGGAAACCCCCAACGCTGCTAGCGAGGAAAGCCTTGGTGGCTCAGTCGCCTGGCTGGCGCAGGTAATATTTTTTCCACCACCACGCTTGCCAACACGCTGCTTCAACTCAACAATTCCCATACCAAACAACACCACCTCACACTCCATCCCCAATCCACCCCTCTCTGCCATCGTCACACTCTCCTCTCAGCGTCGCGACACCAATCCGACCTCCACCTTGAACTCGCACATAGGTCCTAGTTCTACCCACCAACATGAGTGGTATGTCAACAATCTTCACCCCGCAGCGGCGGCGCAAGCGCAGTCCTCTTACAAAGATGCTAACCACCTCTGTTTGCAGTCGTCGGCGTGGACTTCGGAACGCTTAACACCGTCATCGCAGTTGCTCGCAACCGTGGTGTTGATGTGGTATGTATCTGAACATTTCCTCCGCTGCTACTGTTCTCAGTATCCTAATCTTCCTAGATCACAAATGAAGTCTCCAATCGAGCAACACCGTAAGTTTCCTCGGTGTTTCCGCGCCTCGCAAGATAATCTAACCTCGAGTACAGATCCCTCGTAGGCTTCGGCCCAAAGAGCAGATACCTCGGAGAGCCTGCGAAGACGCAAGAAATCTCCAACTTGAAGAACACTGTCGGGTCTTTAAAACGATTGGCAGGACGGGCCTTGAGTGATCCAGATGTTCAAATTGAACAGCAGTTCGTCTCCGCACCCCTCGTCGATATCAATGGCCAGGTCGGTGCCGAGGTCACATATATGGGAAAGAAGGAGAAATATACCTCTACACAGCTGGTTTCCATGTTCTTGAGCAAAGTCAAGGCAACCGCATCCGCAGAACTGAAGCTGGGTGTCTCGGAAATGGTGATGAGTGTTCCAGCATGGTTCACCGACATCCAACGAAGAGCGCTGATGGACGCCGCTGAGATTGCCGGCCTGAAACTCCTTCGTCTAATGAACGACACCACCGCGGCCGCCTTGGGCTACGGTATCACCAAGACTGATTTACCTACTGGGGACGAGAAGCCTCGCCGTGTTGCGTTCATCGATATCGGACACACCAATTACTCATGTTCGATTGTCGAGTTCAAGAAGGGTGAGTTGACTGTCAAGTCCACTGCATATGACCGTCACTTTGGTGGACGTGATTTCGACAAGGCCTTGGTGGACCACTTTGCCGAGGAGTTTCAAACCAAATACAAGATTGACATTAAGAGCAATGGAAAGGCCATGGTTCGTGTCGGCGCCGCTGCTGAGAAGTTGAAGAAGATCCTCTCTGCCAACCAGCAGGCACCTCTTAACATCGAGTCCTTGATGAACGATGTTGACGTCCAGTCAATGTTGAAGCGTGAAGAGTTAGAGGCACTGGTTGAGCCACTTCTCAAGCGTGCCCACATTCCTCTAGAGCAAGCTTTGGCCGAGGCCAAGTTGACCAAGGAGGACATAGATATTATTGAATTGGTTGGTGGATGTACTCGTGTTCCAGCACTCAAGGAGCGCATCCAAGAATTCTTCGGCAAGACTCTCTCATTCACCCTTAACCAGGACGAGGCCATTGCAAGAGGGTGTGCTTTCAGCTGTGCCATTCTTTCCCCGGTCTTCCGTGTTCGCGATTTCGCCATCCACGATATCGTCAATTACCCAATCGAGTTCACTTGGGAGAAATCGCCTGATATCCCAGATGAGGACACCAGCCTTACTGTCTTCAACAAGGGCAATGTCATGCCATCAACAAAGATTCTTACCTTCTACCGCAAAGAGGCTTTTAACCTAGAGGCAAAATACGCCAAACCCGAATTACTACCAGGTAAAATTAACCCATGGATTGGCCAATTCACCGTCAAGAACGTCAAAGCCGATTCTAAAGATGATTTCATGATCTGCAAGCTCAAGGCACGTTTAAACTTGCACGGAATTTTAAACGTCGAATCCGGCTACTATGTTGAGGATGTTGAGATTGAGGAGCCAATTCCAGAAGAGAAAGAAGGAGAGAAGAAGGATGACAAGAAGGATCCAGACGTATGTTTTGTCAGCCCTTTACTCAAGTTCAAATCACTAACTTCCACAGGCCATGGATGCTGAACCCACCAAGACCCGAAAGGTCAAGAAGCAGGTCCGAAAGGGCGATCTTCCAATCATCTCTGGCACATCATCACTTGACCAGACCAAAAAGGATGCCGCCGCTGAGCAGGAGTCCGCCATGATCATGGAGGACAAGCTTGTCGCCGATACTGAGGAGAAGAAGAATGAGCTCGAGACCTACATCTACGAGATGAGAAACAAGATTGACGACACCTACGCCGAATTCGCCAATGAGGACGAGAAGACCAAGCTAAAGGCAAAGCTTGAGGCAAGTGAGGTAAGCTTTTGAAAGTTACAATTAGGCGAGATGAAAGGTGCTGACCATCTATCTTATAGGACTGGCTTTACGATGAGGGCGAGGATGCTACCAAGGCCGTCTATGTCGCCAAGATGGACGACATCCGTGCTGTTGCCGGACCAATCGTCCAACGCTACTTTGACAAAATCGAGGAGGAGCGTGCTGCACAACGTGCCATTGAAGAGGCCGAGGCACAAAAGAAGAGAGAGATGGCTGAGGCTGCCAGGGCTGCCGCCATGGCACAAGAAGCCGCTGCCACCAAGGACGAAGAGATGACTGATGCTGATGCGGCGAAGCCAGATGAGATCGTGGAGCCAGAATCAAAGTAATGTGGACATGACGAAAAATTAATGATCTCATGATGGGAGGAAAACGCTACGCATCGGAGAAAAACACCAGGGACGGGGAATTCAAATTTTCTCGGATCAAAGAACGCAAAGACAGATATTTACTTGCAGGTTGTTCTCGGAGACTATTCTGTTTTTGACGGAGGTTTCTATTGACAGACTTCTTTCTTCTACACTTGTGTTTTGTGGCCTGGGGAAATGGGGTATGCGTGCGTTCCTTTTTTCTTTTCTTTTTCTCCTTTTTTCTATAGATGAGCATGAAGGGATCGCGATGCGTGGATCTTAGCATGCTATGTTTCTGCATGTCATGCAGATGCAAATAAAATAAGAATAGAAATGAAATGTTTGTTTTTTTGATGATTGATCTATGTGTGCGTGGTATTTAAATTGTGTGATATTTTGTTTCCCGGTTAGCTCATCGTTCTACCCTGCTTCATGGTCTTGTGTGTTGTATATCTTGGTCTAGGGGAATACTTGATCCTCTATAATCATCTTAACCTGCATAGGCGTTGTTGCGACTAGCTGGTAACAGAACTCTGGCTTGGCGGGCACGTTACACAGTTGGGTTGAGGTGGGTTAAGGGAGGGGATTAAGGGAGGGGAGAGGAGGAGAATGAGGATCTCTATAGTAAATATTATGGATGGATGTAAAGCTGACGAAGAAGAGTACTAGGGAGGAGGCTTTAGTTTGGGGGGGGAAAGGGGGGGTTTAGAGACTAGATTTTTGTGTCAAATGTGGAGCTGGCTTCTAAGATGTAGATTTGGGGGCTGTATTGGTTGGGATATTAGAGGATGTATGAATCATGGCTTGAGCTGGGTTTGGTCTATGTATGTATCTTTTCTGTGTTCTTTTTTTATTGTTCTTGCTTTTAGGGTTAGCTGAGATCTGGGCTGTGGGGTGGTAGTGGTGGTGGTGGTGGTGATGGTGGTTTTTTTTTTTTTTTTTTTTTTTTTG